>BQNB010060169.1:2611-37033 GCA_026074375.1 Tanacetum coccineum
AGTAAGTTCAATCAGCCAACCATTACATATGTTGCACATAGATGTTTTTGGTCCAACATTTGTAAAAAGCTTAATGAAAAAGATGTATTGCCTAGTTGTCACAGATGATTACAGTAGGTTTAGTTGGGTTTTCTTTCTAGTTACTAAGGATGAGACTATTGGCATTCTTAAGTCCTTTATAACTAGAGTAAAAAATCTAATAGATCAAAGGGTTAAGGTAATTAGGTGTGACAATAGAACTAAGTTCAAGAATAAGGAGACAAATCAGTTTTATGAGAGAAAAGGTATTAAGAGAGAATTTAGTATAGCTAGAACTCCTTAACAAAATATAGTAGCTGAAAGGAAAAATAGAATACTAATTGAGGCTGCTAGGACAATGCTAGCTGATTCTAAGCTACCTACTACTTTTTGGGCTAAAATAGTTAATACTGCTTGCTATGTGCAAAATAGGGTATTAGTAATTAAGCCTTATATCAAGACCCTTTATGAACTTTTTCTTGGTAGAAAACCAGCTTTAAACTTTATGAGACCATTTGGGTGTCCTGTTACAATTCTCAATACCATAGATCACTTAGGCAAGTTTGATGGTAAGGCTAATGAAGGATTCTTTGTTGAGTACTCAATCAATAGTAAATCATTTAGAGTATTCAACAGTAGAACTAAGATAGTTGAAGAGAACCTGCATGTCCAAGTTAGTGAGAATACACCTAATATTGTAGGAAGGGGACCAACTTGGCTTTTTGATATTGATGCACTAACAAAGTCAATGAATTATAAGCCAGTTATTGCAGGAAATCAGTCTAATGATAATGCATGTACAAAAGCATGTGATAATGCAGGTAAAGGTAGAATGGAGACCGTACCTGGCAAAGATTACATTCTGCTACCATTGTGGCCTGCTGATCTACCATTATCTCAAAATTCAATGAGTTCTCCTGATGCTGGATTCAAACCTTCAGGAGATAATGAAAAGAAGGTTACTAAAGAACAAGGAAAAGAAGGTGGTGATTCAAGTAATGATTAAGAGAAAGAGGATGATAATGTTAACAGCACTAACAATGTTAATACTGCTAGTAATGGAAACAACACTAACAATGTTAATGCTGTTAGTTTAACTATTAATGCTGTTGGCATAGAAGTTAATGCTGTTGGTGCAAAAACAAGGATTAAACTTCTAAATGATCCAAATATGCCTGAATTGGAAGATATTGTTTATTCAGATAATGATGCTAAAGATGTTGGTGTAGAGGCTGACATGAACAATTTGAATACATTTATGCCTGACAGTCCTATTCCAACTACAAGAATACACAAAGATCATCCAGTTGAACAAATTATTGGAGACTTGAATTTAGCACCTCAAACAAGAAGAATGATAAAGAATTTGGAAGAACATGGTTTGTTTAGTTCTGTTCAGCAAAGAACAAACCATAAAGACTTTCAAAATTGCGTGTTTGCTTGCTTTTTATCACAAGAAGAACCTAAAAAGGTAATTCATGCATTAAAGGATCCAAGCTGGATAGAGGCTATGCAGAAAGAACTTCTACAATTCAAGAAACAAGAAGTTTGGACCCTGGTGGAGTTACCAAAAGGAAAAAGGGCCATAGGAACTAAATGGGTTTACAGGAACAAGAAGGATAAAAGAGGCATTGTGATAAAGAACAAAAGCAAGATTGGTTGCTCAAGGGTATACACAAGAAGAAGGGATTGACTATGATGAAGTCTTTGCCCCTGTTGCCAGAATTGAAGCAATTAGGCTATTCTTAGCCTATGCCTCATTTAAAGACTTTGTGGTGTACCAGATGGATGTCAAGAGTGCTTTTCTTTATGATTTTGTGGTGTACCAGATGGATTTCAAGAGAGATTTTCTTTATGGTAAAGATTGAAGAGGAAGTCATAGGTTTGTCAACCACCAGGATAGAAGAACCGTAACTTTCCAATAGTAGTATACAAAGTAGAAAAGGGCACTTTATTGACTGCATCAATCTGCCCTGGATCCGATCCGAACCGCGCACCAACACATCTTCAAATACCTCCCGCAATTCTAAGAATAGAAAAAAAAGAAAGAAGGAAAAGAAAAAAGCTTGGTATGAAACCTTGTTAACTTACTTGTTGGATTATGGTTTCAGAGAGGAAAGATAGACAAGACTTTGTTTATCAAAAGGGACAAAGGTGATATTCTGTTTGTTCAAGTGTATGTAGATATTAATCATAATTATGCTCGTACAAAGAAGACCATATGCACAGAGTTTGAGAAGATGATGCATAATAAGTTTCAGATGAGTTTTTTATTGAGGTGAAAACACATATACTTAGGACTGCAAGTAAAGAAAGCAGAAGATAGGATTTTTATCAGTCAAGACAAGTAATGTGACTAGATATTAAAGAAATTTGGTTTACTGAAGTTAAGACAGCAAGCACTATGACCTATGGAAATTCAAAAACCTTTAGCTCAAGGATTAAGACGCTAAGAAGTGGATGTACATTCAAATAGATCCATGATTGGTTTCATTGATTATTCTTAAACTTCTTCAAGACCTGATATTATGTTTCAGTGTATGCATATGCAGATACCCAAGTCAACCCAAAAGTGTCACATCTTCAGCATGTGAAAAGAATTATTAGATACTTAAAAGTTCACCAAATTAGGCCTTTTGTATCCAAAAGATACACAACTTTTGATTTGGTAGCAAAACACTGATAGTGATTAATGCTTAGCAAGCTTGGATAGGAAGTCTAAAACAGGAGGTTGTCAATTTCTTGGGTGTAGATTGATTTCATGGCAGTACAAGAAGCAGACCGTGGTTGCTAATTCCACAACAGAGGCTAAATATGTAGCTCTTCAGTTGTCGTGGGCCAAGTGCTTTGATTCTAAAATCAATTGCTTGATATGGTATAACCTTTTATGCCATACAAAGCTCTATCTTGATAATGAGAGTACTCCATATTTGTTTCATTCAAAAAACAAAGCCACATTGATATTAACATCACATTTATTCAGAGATTCCAATGAAAGAAGCCAATTTTAAATGATCAAGATTCTACTGACAAGAATGTTTGCATATTGCTTACAAAAAGCATTTTTTGATGTAAGTAGATTCAAAATCAATAGCCAATTTTATGGTTGTTTTCAGTATTGGAATGCTCAATCCTTTAAAGTCCTGACTAAGAAAATGGTGAGGGTAAAAGTAAAGAGAGAATTAGTGAGATTAAAAAACAAAAAGAGAGATGGGTGATAAAAAACAGACCGAGAGATTTGGTGAATAAAAGAATTGGAGAGAATTTGCGAGCAGAAAAATACGAAATGAAACTTTAATTTAGTAAAAACCAGACAAAGATTAATTGTGAGCTAAAAGAATTGAGAGAAATAAAAAACAGACAGAGAGAATTGTGAGCTAAAAGAATAGAGAGAAATAAAAAACAGACAGAGAGATTTTGTGAGCTAAAATATTAATTTGATGATGGAAAAGCTGATTAGAAAGGAATTGGAGTTAATGTTGGTGATTCAAAGTTAATGCTGCTAGGCATAAACTTACTGCTGCTAGGGAAAGTTAATGCTGCTAGGCATAACTTACTACTGCTGGTTGTAAGTTAATGCTGCTAGGCTTAATTTACTGCTGAGTTACTACTGCTAGTTAAAAGTTAATGCTGCTAGGCATAACTTACAACTGCTGGTGAACGTTAATGCTGTTGAGGGTAGTTTCATAAATACTTCGATTAAGGGTTTTTTCATTCATCATTAATCAATTTCAATCCTTTCATATACTCTCCTAAACATAAACCTTAAAGCTCAATTTCATCATTTATCATGAAAACCCAACACAATGACGACCCTATAATTTGCTGATACTTATAATTTAGTTACATTTTTGACTAAATTTGCTGAAAGTAAAGGATTTGAGCAGATAGTAGATTTTTTGAATGCAAGTACTATAAAGTATGCTTTAACCATCAATCCTACTCTATATACATCATGCATTAAATAATTTTGGTCTACTGTTAAGGTGAAAACGATTAATGAGGAAGTTCAGCTACAAGCCCTAGTAGATGGAAAGAAGATCATCATAACTGAAACAACTGTAAGAAGAGATCTTTAACTAGAAGATGCTGATGGTATTGATTGTCTGTCAAATGCTACAATTTTTGAACAGCTTACACTCATGGGGTATGGAAAACTTTCACAAAAGCTTACTTTCTATAAGGCGTTCTTCTCTCCCTAATGGAAATTTCTCATCCATACTATTTTGCAATGCCTAAGTGCTAAGACTACTGCATGGAATGAATTAGTACACTAATGGCCTACCCTGCAATTATATTGTTAAGCCACAAAACCAAAAGTTCACCTTTTCCAAGTAAAATTTTGAATGATGGTGAAAAACAAGAAAGTGTTTTGGCAAATTCTTTGGCAAATTCTTGAATGTAACCAAGATTTTGTACAATTATTTTTTAGATAATCAACTGAAGAAGATAAATCACAATAGAAATTTTATATTGCACCATCAACATACAAAGAAGGTTTTTTGTAATATGAAGAGCACGGAAAGGACTTTATCTGGTATAGTAACATCCCTTGTTCTCAACTATGATGGTTGCAATAATGAGCTCAATAGAAACCAGGCTGAAAGGTTTAGACATGCCAAACTAAGTCCCCATCACACAATCCCCCACCAATTATTCCACAATCAACATCACAACCTCCAAGGAAACAAGCCTAGGAAACCCAAGAGAAAAAGACACTAAGAATCCTCAGTCTAGAGTTCCTGTGTGAGAATGTAGCAGATAAGGCTGTCTATGAGAGAGGGATGACAGTTTGAAGGGCAACCCACTACAACTACTGCTGCTGGCTTAGAAGTAGAGTAGGACATAGGTAACATCTCTAATGACCCAATCCAAGGCAACACTCTAATGAACCCAAGTTCTATAGAACTAGATCAGTGTGGTGGTCCAAGGCGCCCAAGACACCATGGGGGATACCATTGCTCAGACTAGGTCTGAGAATGTATCTAAATTTTCCAATGATCCACCTTCTCACAGGAGTAACACACCTTAATTGGTGAGGATAGTCTGCAATTAAAGGAATTGATGGAATTTTGTACCAAATTGCAACAAAGAGTTCTTGACCTGGAAAACACAAAGACTGCTCAAGCACAAGAGATTATAAGTCTGAAAAAAGAGTCAAAAAGCTAAAGAGAAAGAAAAAGTTAAGAACTCGTGGTCTTAAAAGGTTATACAATATTGGTCTGTCTGCTAGAATTGATTCCTCAGATGATGAAGCTAGTTTGGGTGATCAGGAGGATGTATCTAAATAGGGGAGGAAAATTCTTGATATTGATGCTGATGAAGACATCACCCTGGAGAATGTTCATGATGCTGATATGTTTGGAGTGCATGATCTTGATGGTGATGAGGTATTTGTAGAAACTAAAGAGCCTGTGGTTAATGTTGCTACAACTACAAGTACAATTCCAGTTAGTGTTGCCAAAGATTTATTTGATGTTGACATGACTTTAGCTCAAGCACTGGCAGAATTAAAGAGTACTAAACCCAAGGCTGTTACAACTGCTACTACAACAACTACAACTGCTGTTACAAGACCCAAGGCTAAAGGGCTTGTTATTCAAGAGCAGGAGCAAGCATCTACACCAATAACTTCTTCAAAGGACAAGGGTAAAGGAATCATGGTTGAAGAACCTTTGAAGATGAAGAAGAAAGATCAAGTCCTCTTTGATGAAACAAAAGCTAAAAGGCTACCAGCTTAGATTAATAAGTAAGAGGATTGCAAGAGAAAAAGAAGAAGCCAATGCTGCCTTAATTGCACAATGGAATGATATTCAGGATAAGGTTGAGACTGACTATGAATTAGCTCAAAGGCTGCAAGCAGAGGAACAAGAAGAGTTGACAATTAAAGAAAAGTCTAAACTGTTTCAACAACTCTTGGAGAAAAGGAGGAAGCACTTTGCCAGGCTAAAGAGCAAAAAAAAAGTAGAACTAGACCACACACCAAAAGCACACCAAGGGATATAAATGTGTACCAAATTTTAAAAACATAGCAAGATGGAGCCTAAAACTTGAAGACTAAGATCCTTTACCAATGTTCAGAGATAAAGCAATTAAAAAAGGTAAACACATTTGTTGATATGAATACAAAATTGGTGGGAGGTAGTGAAGTAAGAGAAGAATGCGGTAAGACAAGAGAAGAAAGCAGTTCTAAAAGAGCAGGTGATGAGCTAGAACAAGAGCCTTCAAAGAAACAAAAGATGGAAGATGATAAAGAAACAACTGAGCTTCAAAGTATGATGGAAATCATTCCTGATGAAGAGGAAGTAGCAGTTGATGTTATACCTTTAGCTACTAAGCCTCCAAGCATAGTAAATTGAAACATTAAAGCAGGAAGATTGCTACTATCAAATCAATAAGAGTAATTGAAATTCAATAGAGGTACTACATCAATGATTTCAGATTGCTTCAAAGTTTTTGACAGGGAAGATTTGGAAACTCTGAGGAAATTAGTAAATAGCTAACATGGATACACAAGACCAAATAATATATGAGAGAGTGTAATCATATTAGGTGATCAAAAGATAAAGTTTAAGCATAATATATAAGATACCGTTAGAGAATCTAACTATGGAAAACAATTGGTTGATCGGAAATTATGTTGATTCCTTAGGAGTACACTTTGTGAGGTTTCAAGACATGCATATCTTTATGTTGGTAGAGAAGAGATATCCCCTTACACCAGCAACAATTACAGAGATGCTGAATAAGAAGCTTCAAACTGATCATTGCAATGAAATGTGTTATCAGCTTTTTAAGTTTATGACAAAGCAGCTCAATAAACAATGAAGTGTTTGGAAGCATCCTCCTGGTGATTGTTGAAGCTTTTAATGAAGAAACTTGATGATTTTAAAGATAAATATCAAGTTTATGGGAGGATTATTGGGATTAAAAGTCTTTTTGAAGTTACTGCTGTTAAGTTAGTGTTGCTGGTATAAAAGTTATTACTGTTGGTGTTGAAAGTTAATGCTGCTGGTATAAAAGTTACAACTGCTGAAAGATTACAACTGCTGAAAGGATAAAGACTGCTTAGAGAAAAGATAAAGATTGCTTATGGGATATGTATGAGATATTTTTGTAAAAGATACGTATAAGTTATTTGTTTAGAAGATCATGATAACTTAGGAAAATATTGTAATCCTATTAGGACTCCTTGGTGTATAAAAGGAGGTCCTATGGTATAGAATTCTATGTATCAAAGTATCAAAAATGAGTCATTCATAGAATCACCATAGCTTCAAGGTTTTGTAACCTTAATACTAAGAGAGTATTCGTATTATTTGTAATAATAATATTGGAGCTTTTATTGTTGAATTAAATTGTGTTCTTGTGTTACTGTTTCATTGAAGAATTCTTCTTATATTAAAGATTAGATTCCGCATAATCTTTAGTATTATCAAACAAAGTTTCTATCATAGTTGTGTAGGATTTATCGACTTTGCTCGTTTTTAGGTGTAGGATGTGAAGTGACTGGTTTTGACCTATCTGTATTGACCTTAGAATTTGACACTTTCTTAGCCTTAATTGCTATGTTTTTAGGCAATGGTGTTACACAAAGAAGTGTTCATGAGATCTTAGATTTGTCAAACTTAGTGTTCACATTCTTTCCCTTGTCAACGATTCGAAGCTTATTCTTGAGTTCAGATATTGTTATCAAAAGATCTTGATTCTGAGCACGCACATCAGCATAAGCATATGTCTTTTGATTAACATGTTCAATCAACTCATCAAGCTCTTTTTGATGTTGAGTCCGTGTTGCTTTTATTGAATTGAAAAGCTTTTGATATTCAAGTTTGATATTTTCTCTTTCTTTAACAACAGAATCCACTTGAGTTTTTAGCAACACGTTCTCATCATTTATTGTTGACAATTTTGACTTCCAAGAGACGTCACAAGCCATTTTCTCTTTTTGATGTTGTAACTTTAGTTCAAAATCAATACTTTGAGCTTGTGATCGCTTAAAATCATTTTCAAGAATTTTGATTCTCTTAAGTAAATTGGCTTAGATATCTTTGGAGTCACTTGAGCTTTTCTTAAGTTCAGCTTGTAACAACTTATTTTTCTGTTTTACAACAGAAATCAACATACAATTTTGAATTTCACTTGTCAAAGATACTTCCAAAAGTCGATCAAACTCTTTTTGAAGAATATTTTCTTTTGAATATTTTATGTCAACTTTCTATTTCATTGATTCAAAAAAATTTTTACATTTTATGTACTTTTTCAATGAGTTCTTCTTTGACTTCTTTCAAATTCTTTGATAAAGAAGCAGACATCAGAACTACATCAGTTTTATAAAACTCTTAAAGAATTTTGACTGTAAGACATCCATCTTCGTTGTCGGTCTTCTAAAAGAGTGTTATCAATCCTTGTTCGTAAACCATTAATTGGCACACCCAGTGTGTCAAACATTTTTAACAATTTACTCTCTTTTGGCATTTTTGGAATTGGTAAATCCGATGTGACTACTTCTGACTCAGAACCATTATTAGAAATAAAAGGAATTGAAAAATATGTTTGTTCCACAGAAAAGTCTTGTTGAGGAACAAATGTTTCATAAAGCGCATTTAATTTTGCATAGTTAATTTGAACCATTTTATTTCTCATTTTTAATCGACTTTCTTCTGCGTCTTATAAAGTTTCCTCAAAATCAGGTGAATCAATTATTAATTTTGCACGATGAAGATTTTCAAAATCATACATTTTTGGTGGCCTTCTTGAGACGTTCGGGATTCTTGTAACCCAACCCAGCTTTAAGAAAAGGATCATAAACTTTATTTTGTGTATTCCTAAGTATGTGAATTGTTTGAAGTGATTGACCCATTTTATAAACAATTCGATCATGAGAACTCAGTTTTTCTTCGAGATCACAAATATCTTCAAGATAGCGATTTTCTCATTCTATAAAAGCCTTTTTAGCTAACCGAGTTTCATGTTGAATTGTTATCTTTTCATTTTCAATTTTGAAAAAATCACTTTGAATGTTATCTTTTTCTTTCAAAATTCTCTCTATGGTGTTCTTATCATCCCATACTTCACGTTCCAACTCTTCACATGTTTGTTTATGTTTTGAACATTGAATTTTTTGGGACTCAAACATTTTGACCCGATCCTTACACGTCTTAAGCTCCTTTTATAGCAACATTTTTTGCTTTTTAAGCTCATTGTTTAATCATTTTTGATTTTCAGCTTCTTTTTGAACATTATATGCTAGCATTTAAATCTCATGATATTCGTCATGAGTATTTGAATCATGTTCAGATGTGCTACCATTATTTTCCACATAAGGATCATTAAATATGATATTAGAATCAATTTGATCATCCTCAGATGTTTGAATAATAGTTTTACATTTCACATGACTTACTTGTTCATGAACTTTGGATGAAGCATTTACCTCACTGATAGCCTTTGCATCATATGATGGCACAGTCTTAGCATTACCATCATCCAGTTGAATTCAAGCCATCAACATGACTGCTGCAGTTAACTCTTTCATTGTTTCTTCTCCATATGAAGTGTCAAGCATGAAGTCATTTTCTTTGTTGTTGAGGTTGCTTTCGGCTTCATCTTTCATAGCTAACAACATATGTTCTCTAAAGTACTTTGCATCACGAACTCTTGGTTTCTGACTATCACGAGCATAGTGGCTTTTTTTTATTACAGTTATAACACTGAACATTTGTAGGTCCAAGGTGTTTTAGATCTGTTGAGCCTTTGTATGACAATAACTAACTTGAATAAATCCAAGTTAACTATGTGAGAGACAATGACTATGAATACTTATGCTAATGCGGAATCTTAACACAAATACTAAGAAGAACAATTGTAAAACTAACTTCGTATATTGCTATTGATTTCTATTAGGTTTGGATACCTAAAACACTATGCCATAGGGTTCCTTTTATACACCAAGGAAACCCTAATAGGCTTTACAAACGTGTGAAAGGATAAATACTTATCCTTTCCTAATATATCTCTAAGGTAACTATTATGTTACATAAACAGACTTAACTAAACACGACCAGTACTAACTATAGTACTGCCAGACTTAACTTACTAACTTTAGTACTGCCAGACTTAACATAGTACTTGGCAGAACTAACTAATACTACCAGACTTAACTGTTATACTACCAGTATTAAGTCTTTTACAATATATTTCCCAACAATCCTCCCCTAACTTGATCTTTACTTGTGAACTTCAAGTTTCTTTAAGTGCCTTCATCTTTGAGCTTCTGAAAATTGTTGTAAACTTTGTCTTTTAAAATATTTGGAACTACCACATTTGATTTTCTTGATAAATACGAGGACTTTGGACTTTAATTCGGACTACAAGGACAATTAATCAACAAACTTTAACAACAACAGTTAACTTTTCACGGTTTCTTCTTGATTTAGTAAAATCCCGCGAAAGAATTCTATTTCTCGGTTTAATCAATATAATTTGTAAATTGCCTATGAACGTTTATTCATTTAAAACCACGATCCAATCATTCACTTCATAACAACTTAAGATCCTACAAATCATTCTTCTACTCATAATTTCAGTACAAGGAAACGAAAAGATACTTTATCTTCGTGTTACGGAATTGGAAGAAACACCAAAGACAACAAAATTCATGATAAAGCAAAAAAGAGTTGTATGGTATTTTTCGACAATCTTTCATTCACACCTAAAGCCTTCTTTCACACGACAAATTAAAAAGGAATCGAACGTATGTCTGGATTAAAAGTGCATTTGCAACACTCTTTGGTCAAGATGTTGATACTTTTATGGGCATACAATGTTCATAATGTGGATCAATAGAATACTGCAACTTGACTCAGCAAGAATTTCAAGAGATTGGATCCATGGGATTCTTTTAAAGTACTCGTGAGATAAAGTTTTTTAGATGTTATCAATGTCACAGACTGTATTTGGATTATGAATTGGTTGTAATGTCACGCAACTACTTTCTCCTTTACTCAATTGTGATTTCTGAATTCGTAACCACTGTATCACAAACACATGGAATTTTTAGAAGTCGATTGATGAAAGAGCCAAAGCTTAAAGCAGAGTATAACAGCTGGGTGAATGATGAAAGAAAATGCAGACAACAGAGGATTATAGGTTTGATTCGAGTAAAGCATTGGATGCTAGTTGGTTGGATACAGAAAGCAGTAGGACAGCATTAAAGAGCAAGATACAAGACAGCAGATCAGGGAATCGATGCACATGGCTGATGATATGCAGATATCAGAACCATATACGAGGAAGAGCTGGCTGAGGTACAAACGACTAACTAAATATTCACAATGTCTTTGCTATAGGACAACAACTTTACTGAGCAACCCGAATTCATAATGAAGGAGATGTTGACCAGACTGCTGATCAATGTCATGTCGCTGTTCCTTTGTATGATACATTAACTGATAACCAGACTAACTGAACTCTCAAATCAATATATTAAATCTGAAAATATTAGTCTCACAAAAGAAGTTGCCCAATTTCAAAAAGATTTTTTTCGAGAATGGAAAGCTATTGTGTTAATATTGACTCAAATATCAAAAATCAAGTTTTTATAAAAGAGGGCACATGGTCAATTTTCAAACAGTAAAAAGTATTGAAGCCAAGGTTAACATGCATAGATGTAATTGAAACAATAAAATCGATTGGGACATAAAGTGGCTATGTTAAACTTAAGGAAATGAGACCTTGAAACAAACATTATAATAAAATAATGTATGATTCTATCATGACAACGAGAGCCTAGCGATCATAGAACACACAATCTTTGATTGTAAAAAATGATGACTTCAAAGCTCAACTTCATAAAAAGGATTAGCAATCTTGCAGCATTTAAAAAAATGATGTTAAGGAATAATTATAACATGGACATAGTGTGAATACCTAAGTTTTGCAAAATCGTCAATCTTAGGGAAAAACCGGTCTTTACAACCACGTTAGAAACCAATCAGTTGTTAGACCAACCGACTGCGTTTAAGTTTGAACGGTTCTAGAATTTATAAGAAAAACGGTTTTACTCCCAAGTTGATGTACAATAAACGATTTTCATAAAACCAGTCACTCACATTATTTGCCTAAGGAAAGAGAATATGTTGTTGCAAAAAACCCTCATCACATGATGCACCTGGGCTCATTTAATAGGTATAGTCAAATGACATGGTTCATAAAACACTACCTTAGAGGAAGTAAGAAAAAGACACAATGGAAAGAAGAGGAATTCAGAACATAGTGTGATGCTTCTGCTAGATAACAAAGGCACAACTAATGGTAGCAAACCAAAACTAGGATCCAATAACCAAAAGTCTTGGAATTGGCTTGCACTCTAAGGTAGTGGCTCACGACAAAGACTGTTTGCTATAGCAAAACACTCTAGGAATTCTAAGAAGTTTTTTTGTCTCCAAACATTTTGGTTTGCTAAAACATAGTCAGAAATGTGTCTTTAATTCCTATCATGATTCCTGTTGTACAAAATTCCTGAATGATGACAAACTCACGTGCTCAGATTTATCCAAATAAACGACAACAAACAGAAACAAACCCGTAGAGAAAATAAGAATTGCCAAGAAACCAAAAAGACAGATCCCTACAGGACATAGGTTTTCTATCAAAAGACTTCCGCTGTGCATGCATGAGGAAAACAATGACACTCCGATTTGTCTTTAGGTGGAAATGCCGGGTAAAATTTTTAGGACTGTTGGTCTTAGATTGGGTTCCATCTGGGAAAGATATTTCACACTCTAGCACAACCAAGGTTGACAGTGAACCCCAAATGGTTTTAAGATGTTATATCACAAACCAGTATGAATGCAACAAACTCTTGATGTGAGGGTGCAGGAACATTTAAACATACATTGCAGGTACCTTCTTTAATCCTACAAAGGAAGGACTTCCGAGTTTTTGGTTGCTGAAAGGACTAATATCTGAGGAAAACCAGGGTTCTTCAAGGAATTTTCATTTGATGAATAAGCAATGACTTCTGATCATAACAAGCTTTCAGAACTCAGAATTCACGACCACAGCAATGAACTGTTAAGTTCAAAGCTGGTTCAAAAGTTGTTCCTCCAGCAGACAAGACAGATTACATCACGACAATGAGTTGGAATTACTATTTTACCTTCACAAACAATGCATGAGTCAACATGTAAAATATTCATATAAAAAACAAATAAGAAAAGATTTAAATTTCAAAAAGAAAAGTAAAAAATCAAAAATCAGAAAAATGTTTCAAAAAAAATTTTTCTTCTCGACATGTCTCTTGGAATAGCTAACATTTACGTACCTAACATTGTTGATTAATATCGACACCGGGCGTGTAATGAAGTTCTAAACAGGAGTTTCAAATGCTTTTTAAAACATGTCATTTATATATTTTTTTTGATGGCTTATGTGCAATTATTATACGTAACCCGGACTTCAAATAAAGGAAAGCTATCTTAAAAGATAACCTTATCCTAAACAACGAGAAATTCACTTTTTCTCGAGTCTTGAGCTTGTTCTTATCAAGTCATTTTAATGTTTTGAGCTCCAGAAAAAGGATAGTGTATGTCCGCATAAGTGCGCCTTTCCTTAGTGTTGGAAGAGGAAGTCATTCTTACATGATGTTTTTCAAAATGCTGAACACAATTTTTTTAAGATTTCTCCACTGACGATTCATAATCATTTCAAAATTGTGTGTTCAACACTCCTATCTTTTCAAGGGAGAGTTATTTTTTCGAAAAACATAACATTTAATGAGGTTGGATACATCATATAACGACATTCTTAATGTATTCAAACCTTTTCCCCAAAAAGTCTTTAAATAAACAACAAGATAATAATGACATTTCCAATAGAATGATAGTTATAAGATGACTAAGTGTTCAACCTAATTTTAATTTCAATTTTTACTACTTGGTATCATTGTTTTTGGTGTCATATAATATGTTATAAATTGATGAGGGGAGGCAAATTTATGTTCCATATAATTCATTGCTAGAGTAAAAGTTGCCCCATGGTATTTCAAGAAAAATTTTAATCATTTACGTTTTTTAAAATCTAAGTGGACTTAGAATTTAAAATAGGGGAGAAATGTAATTAAAAATGTGGATCTAATATAGACTAAAAGTGTATTCAGAAACGATTAATGTTTCGATCTCATACCCTACAATATCTTATTTCACCCCGATTGATTCTGAAGACATAAGGTGGTTAGGTTAGGTATTTGTTCCTATGATCAAACCAGAAACGGAGTACGAGGGATCTACCCCAAGACACTCAATAGTTAAAAATAAGGCAGTCCTTAGGTTGAATTGGAGATGAATGTGTATGAAGGGAAGAATGCCGACAAGACTGAGCTAAACATCTGGAACAATCTCTCCAAGGTGTTAGTAGTATGACGTCTTGGTAAGCAATTGAAGGGGTTGAATGAATTAAAAAGAATTGTATGGTAAAGGGTAAAAAGAAAGAACGCCCTCCACACAACTTCAGGCAGCAAAACAGTGTTGGTCAATTACATATGCTAATCTTTGTCAGAATCACAATGTTATTGCTGACATTAATGCGACATCATGGACCTAATGTTGCAGTGCACTACCCTCCCAAGCCATTCGAAGTTTCTCTCAAAAAGAAACTTGTCTCAATTTGTCACGGAGATTACACTCGACTACTATTGACTTTATCAACTCCGAGGTTAGTTAAAATTGAATATGGTGGCAGTCTGCTCCAGCCTCTGATTACTAAAACCAAAATGCACTAATCGAGTCTAGAGCCAAGAGATCATCAAATAAATATAATTAGTACAATTCCATGACTTACACTAGCGAACATCATTAAGTTCAAAGCTGTTACAAAGTCCTACGCATTTCCATGTGTGATTCGCCAGAACCATTCTAGAGTGATACTGCTTTAGTATTCACCATGACGAATGGAAATCCTTTCCAATGTCATTCATCAAACAGCACTGCGGTCAGGTAACTTGTGGAAATTCTATATGAAATCAAGCTTGTGTTTTTCTGAATATTGTTTTTTTTTTTAAAGTCCAGTAAATGAATTGACGACTCAATCAGTCAAAGATAGTAACTAATTGATTCACTCTTATCGTATTGTCTGCTTTGAGACATTTTGGTAAAGAGAACAAGCAAGCATGGTAAATCTAATAAATCTGTGTTAGGAAGACCTACGCTTAAGCTGGACTTCCCTGTCAAGGAGATTCTTTAAATCTACCTGATCACAGGTACAATATTTATACTGTAAAACGGTCCTACAGAACCGGAGGTTAATCTAACCAAATCCGGACGAATGACAAAGCCATATTCGTCCACTCGCTTTATTGCTAACTGTTTTATTTCAGGATACATAAAGATGGAGATGGTGATGCCTCATTCCAGTAAAGTCGGATTATTACCACATTGTCTCCTCAATCTACAAAGACATTCCATATAAGCATCAAGATTCAAGAATCATGAAAGCCAAGAAATTAAAGACAAAAGACTATTTAGCACAAACTTGATATACAAAGATCTTCCTTCAAAGATATCAAGTATATCAAGGAGATTGTTAAGCAAGCTTTCATGATGATGCAAAGTTATGAAAGTATTTTGGTCAAGACACAATGATCGCAAGGGGGCAAATGACCGATCAAGACGAAAGGATAAAGATTTAAAGATCTCGGCGGAAAAGACAAAGTCTAAAGACAATGACAAAGGCTCCAGATCAAAGATCATAAAGCATGAAGGAACAAAGACTACAAACGTAGACAGAGACAAAGATCTCAGAGAGCTTAACGACTTATAGCAATCTCATTGATCTCACGACGGGTGTGTCATCATGAACTCACTTCGGGGGAGATGGTTAGACTCCATATAATATTGAGTCGAACAATGGATGTTGTTCCTAATTATATTAGGTATCGGTCACTAAACTAATATTCGTTATATTAGGCTTAGACGGGTAAACGGGCTCTTATTTGTTAATCTAAATCGGTCACGTGTATTGGGCGAAAGCCCAAGTAAACCCGAGCCCGGACCGTAGAATTACTAAAGGCATGCAAGCCTTTTAGTCTTCACTATAAATACCCCTCTCCAAGGAAGGAGAGGGTGTTGGTTCATTTGTAAACTTTGTTCTTGCAAGTAAATTAACCATTTTCTCTCTCTAGTTTCTCTCTCTAAATTTCTTCCATTTTCCTTCTCTTTTCTTTTGTATTCGAGCAACAAGTAATGAAGTGAAGTGATAAAGGGTTACCGACATAGAGTGTTACAACTGCCACAAAAGGGGACACTTTGCAAGGGAGTGCAAGGCTCTAAGGAACTAAAAAAACAGGAATAGGTAGAACACAATAAGGGTTGTGCCAGTGGAGACAACTTTTTATAATGCTTTGGGTTGTCTGGTTGATGGGTTCTGGGGTATGTTGGAGTGATCATGCAGTGGAAGAATGTCCAACTAACTTTGTATCATGGCCTACTCTTCTACAAGTTCTAACTCTGAGGTATCTACTAATTCAAACTATTCATCATCTTGTTTGTAAAATGTTAAAATTCTTAGAGAACAAAATGAACAACTGTTAAAAGACTTAAGGACATCTAAGTTAAATGCTATTGCTTATAAAACAGGTTTAGAGTCTGTAGAAGCAAAGACTTCTAGTTTATAAGAAAAATGAGTCTGTTTATATGGAAAGATTTCATTGGTCTTAAAATTGAGATTCATTGAAGAGAATAGCCATTACATAGCTAAGTAGGAAGTTGGAACTGGCTCCTAAAAACAAAAAGAATAGAAATTTATGCTACCAGGTAGAAAAATTTTGAGAATTCATCTAAAAACTTAAGCAAACTAATAGACTGTCAATATGGTGATAAGTTCAAAAACAGGTTTAGGGTATAATGCAGTTCCACCTCCCCTTATACATGAAACTTTATTCCTCCAAAACCTGATTTGTCATTCATCTGGTTTAGGAAGTGTTTTACAACGTGATCCTTATAGTTATTAAGCTTGTGTAGTTGAGGAAAAGTAAAGCTAAGGCTAGTGAAGCAAAGCCTAAAGCAGTTAGGAAGAATAATAGTGCTCCAATTATTGAGGATTGGGTGTCTGAAAGTGAGGAAGAAGATGTGCCTCAGGCTAAGATTGAAAAGAAAACAGTTAAGCCTAGTTTTGCTAAGATAGAGTTTGTTAAACCTAAAGGAAAAACTGCTAGGAAAACTGCTAAACAGGTTGAACAACTTGGGGCAAAACATCATTACTCCCTAAAGGCAATCAAAGGAAAACTGGACCTAATATGATGTCTCAAAAGACTAGAAAGTAATTTTTGAGATGTTTAACAAGCTTGTTATGTATGTGGAAGTTTTGATCACTTGCAGGTAGATTGTAAAAAGGTGAATCAAAAACAGTTTCAAAATACAAAACCTGTTTGGAACAATGCTAAAAGGGTGAATCATCATAATTTTGCCAAAAAGACTCACCCCTGCCCTAAAAATAACATGGTTCCAAGAGCAGTACTAATGACAGTTCTGCGGTCATAAGTATTCCAAAAACTTTAATACTGCTAGACAATTATATATATCTGCTCAACCTATAAAATAACATAAATAGTTGCTAGACTAATAACAAATCTTTCTAAATAGCACATTCAACTGTTAAGAGGCCCATTCATAAGAATACAGCATTTAAAAATAGTAATATTAATCAGAGGGTTAATACTGTTAAGGATATTAATGCTGCTAGGCCAAAACCAGTAGTTAATGCTGCTAGGCCAAAAGCAATAGTTAATGTTGTTAAGGGAATAATGTTAATGTTGTTAAGGCCTTATCTTGTTGGGTTTGGAAACCAAAGACTAAAGTTTTAGACCGTGTTTCTAAACACAACAGTGCATCAATCACCCAGAAAAAGTTTGATTATGTTAATGACAAGGCTAGATCCAAGTTAGTGATGGTTTGGGGTCCCCAAAAAGAAAATGATTTTCTTAAACTAAATGTGCCAGGGCAATCAAATAAAGGATTTACAGATCATTGTGTAATTGATAGTGGATGCTCAAGGCACATGATAGGGAACATGTCCTATCTTACAGACTATGAAGAGATTGATGGAGGATATGTTGCCTTTGGAGGAAACCCCAAAGGAGGGAAAATCACAGGAAAAGGTACAATCAAAACTGGTAATTTAGATTTTGAGAATGTGTATTTTGTAAGAGAGTTAAAGTTTAACCTCTTTAGTGTCTCACAAATGTGTGACAAAAATAATAGTGTTCTCTTTAATGACACTGAATGTATTGTTTTATCTCCAAACTTTAAGTTAACTGATGAAAGTCAAGTTTTACTTAAAGTTCCTAGAAAGAACAATATGTATAGTGTTGATTTAAAGATTATTGTTTCCTATTAGGTGGTTCTAAAACTTGTCTTTTGCAAAAGCCACATCTGTGAATTATAAATTTAGAATAGGAGGTTGGGGACCACATAAATTTCAAAACTATGAATAAACTGGTTAAGGGAAATCTTGTAAGAGGTTTACCTTCAAAACTTTTTAAAATTCATCAAACCTGTGTTGCTTGTCAAAAGGGAAAGAAAATAGAGCTTTCTTGGATGTCCAAAACAGTTAGTTCTAATTAGCAACCTTTACATATTGTTGCACATGGATTTTGTGTTTGGTCCTCATTTGTAAAAAGCTTAATGAAAAAGATGTATTGCCTAGTTGTCACAGATGATTACAGTAGGTTTAGTTGGGTTTTCTTTCTAGCTACTAAAGATGAGACTAGTGGCTATTACTTAAGTACTTTATATACTGAAAGTAGAAATCTAATAGTATAAAAGGGTTATAAGGTAATTAGGTGTGACATTGGAATGCAGTTCAAAAATAAGGAGGATGGAATCAGTTTTGTAAGAGAAAAATTTATTAAGAGAGGAATTTTAGTGTTAGCTAGAAACTCCTCAACAAAATGGAGTATCTGGCGGGAAAATAGGAACACTAATTGAGGGCTATAGGACAATGCTAGCTGATTCTAAGCTACTTACTACTTTTTAGGGCTTTGAAGCAGTTAATACTGCTTGCTATGTGAAAAATAGGGTATTAGTAACTAAGCCTCATAACAAGACCCCTTATGAACTTTTCTTAGGTAAGAAAAAAATAACTCTAGGCTTTATGAGACCCATTTGTGTTCGTACTGTTACAATTCTTAATTACTATAGAATACTTAGGGCCATTTGGATGGTAAGGCTGATGAAGGATTCTTTGTTGGGTACTCAATCAATAGTAAAGCGTTTAGAGTATTCAACAGTAGAACTAGGATAGTTAAAGAGAACCTGCATGTACGGTTTAGTGAGAAACACCTATATTGCAGGTAGCTGATGGGTAGTGGACAAATTGGCTTTTTGAGTATTAATGTAATAACAAAAGTCAATGAATTATAAGCCAGTTTGTTGCAAGGAAATCTGTCTATTGGTTATGCAGGTACAAAAGCATGTGATGATGCTGGTTTAAAGCTTGAATGTAAGGACAGTACCCTGGCAAGTGTACATTATGATACCATTATGGATGATGATCCACTTCTTCTTAAAGGTTTTTAAAGAGTTTCTGATTGCTGGGATTCAAACCTTCAAGAGATGATGAAAAGATGGTTTTACTGAAGGAACAGGAAAAGAAGGTTGGTGATTCATGTAAGGTTAGGTGAAATGTAGTAATCAAGAATAAGGAAAAGATAATGTAACAAGCACTAACAATGTTAGTGATGCTAGCCACAAAATGAAGTTATTGCTGTTAGTGGAAAATCAAGCATTGAACTTCCAGATGATCTAAATATGCCTGAATTAGAAGATATTGTCTATTCAGATAATGATGAAGATGTGTGCAGAGGCTGATGACATGGAACAATTTAGAATGCCATTTATGCCTGTCAGTCCTATTTCCAATATAAGAGTACACAAAGATATCCAGTTGAACAAATTATTGAAGACTTGTATTCAGCACCTCAAACAAGGAAGAAAGACAAAGAATTTGGAAGAATAGGTATGTTTAGTTCAGTTCAGCAAAGAAACAAACCAATAAAGACTTTCAAAAATTTGCTTGTTTTGCCTGCTTCTTATCACAAGTAGAACCCAGAAGGTAATTCAAGCATTGCCAGGGATCAAGCTGGATGAAGTATGCAGGATGAGCTATCTACAATTTAAATACAAGATGGTTTAGACCTTGGTGGATTTACCAAATTGGAAAAAGGCCCGTAGGTACTAAAATAGGTTTCAGGAATAAAATGGATGTGAAAGAGGGATTGTGATTAAAAAAATAAAAGCAAGATTGGTTGCTCAGGGATTAACACATAAGAAAAGGGATTGGGACTATGATGGGAAGGTCTTTGCCCCTGTTGCAAGAAATTGAAGCAATTTAGGCCATTTCTTTAGCCTATCGCTCATTTTTAAAGACTATGTGGTATACCAGATGGATGTCAAGCTCATGGTTTACTTTTCTTTTATGGTAAGGATTAAAGAGGAAGTCTTATGTTTGTCAACCACTAGGATTTGAAGATCCAGACTTCCCTAACAGAGTATACAAAGTAGAAAAGACACTTTATGGACTGCATCAAGCTAATAGGGCTTAGTATGAAACGTGGTCAACTTATTTGTTGGACAATGGATTTCAGAGAGGAAAGATAGACAAGACTTTGTTTATCAGAAGGGACAAAGGTGATATTCTGTTAGTTCAAGTGTATGTAGATGATATCATTTTTGGCTTTATAAAGAAGTCATTATGCACTGAGTTTGAGAAGATAATGCATAAGAAGTTTCAGATGAGGTATATGGGTGAACTCACATTCTTCTTAGGACTGTAAATACAGCAGAAGGAGAATGGGATTTTTATCAGTCAAGACAAGTATGTGACTGATATTTTGAAGAAATTTGGTTTTTACTGATGTCGAGACAGCAAGCACACCTATGGAAACTCAATAGCTTTTGCTCAAGGATGAAGATGGTGAAGAATAAGAATATCTTGTGATGTTTCATTTATATAGATCATGATTGGTTCATTGATGTATCCTACTTTAAGTTGTTATGGACAAGTGCTTTGGATTTAGAATCAATTACTTGATTATGGGTACAATTTCTTATATACCAAAATCTTTATTGATAATAACAATACTATTTGCATAATTAAAAAATCTTGTTTTTCATTAAAAAACAAAGCATATAGAGATTAGACATTACTTTATTAGGGATTGGAATGAAAAGAAGTTGATTCAAATGGTTAAAATCCATACTGATAAGAATGTTGCAGATTTACTTACAAAAGCCTTTGATGTAAGTAGGTGTCAATTTTTGATTGCTAGTTTAGAAATGACTAAATCCTTAAAATCTTTTATTCTCTTTATGGTTTTTTTTTGTGGAGTTTTGTTATGATTCAGTATGTTATTCATGTCATTAAAAGTTTCTGCTGTTAAGTATAATTAGTGCTGCTAGTTATACTTAATACTGCTAAGTTAATGCTGTTAGTTATAACTTAAACTACTGATGGTTATAATAAAACATTCGTGAAAATTATAAGGAAAAAGAATAAGAGAGTTGGTTAAGAATAAAACAAATAAGAGAGAGATGTGTGGAATAAAAACAGACAGAGAGTTTTGGTGAGTAAAAGAATTGAGAGAAGTTGTGAGTTGAAAACAAAAAAAGAGTTATGTGAAATAAAAACAGAGAGAGAGTTTTGGTAAGAAAAAGAATTGAGAGATGTGGTGAGTTGAAAAATAGAAAGAGAGTTGAATATATTAAAAACAGAGAGTGTTTGGACTGGAATTGGAGTTAATGCTGGTAACTCAAAGTTAATGCTGCTAGGCATAAAACTTAATATGCTGGTTTAAAAAGTTAATGACATGCTTTGGCTTTAACTTATACTGCTGTTGAAAGTTAATGCTGCTAGGCATAACTTACTACTGCTGTTGAAAGTTAATGCTGCTAGGCATAAACTTACAACTACTACTGAAAGTTAATGCTGCTAGGCATAACTTACAACTGCTGGTGAACGTTAATGCTGTTGAGGGTATTTTCATAAATACTTCGATTAAGGGTTTCATTCAATCATTTAATCAATTTTATTCAATCATATACTCTATAATCACAAACCCTAACTCAATTTCATCATTCATCATCAAAATCTAAAACAATGACAACCCTACAGTTTGCTGATACTCATAATTTGGTCGCATTTTTGTCTAAACCCGCAGAAAGTGAAGGGTTTGAACAGATAGTGGATTTTCTAAATGCAAACCCTATAAGATATGCACTCATGATCAATCCTACTATCTATACTTCGTGCACTGAACAATTTTGGGCTACTGTCAATAGGGAAGTACAGTTACAAGCCCTAGTGGATGGGAAGAAGATAATAGTTACTGAAGCATCTATTAGACGTGACCTTCAACTAAATGATGAGGAAGGTACGGATTGCTTGCTAAATGCTACCATTTTTGAAGAACTTACAAGGATGGGGTATGAAAAACTTTTAGAAGCTTACATTTTATAAGGCATTCTTTTCTCCTCAATGGAAATTCCTTATTCATACCATTCTGCAATGCCTAAGTGCTAAGACATAATAGTCATGGATATGAATTTGTAGCATATGGCTTCTTGTAATTATCTGACTTGCTTACAAACCAAATGTTCAACTTTTTAAGTAATATGAGAAAGTATGGTGAAGATAACTTGGATAATGGCTGGGTAAATTCTTGATGTATCAAAGGTTTGTGCAAGTATTTTTGGAGAAACAACTTGAAGGGATGCAAAGTCACAAGAGAATTTATGTTACACCCTCTCACACTAAGAAGATTTTTAGAAACATGAGAAGGGTAGGGAAAGGCTTTTCTGGAAGGGACACACCCTTATTTCCAACAATGATGGTACAAGCTCAACAAGAACAAGGTGAAGGTTTAGAAATGCCAACTGATCCCCATCACACACCCACCATTATTCAACCATCAACATCTCAACCCCAAAAGAAACAAAGATCAAGAAGGACAAAGAGAAAAGACACTGAGGTACCTCAGCCTAGTGGTCCTATAACCAATGTTGCAGATGAGGCTCGTCAATAAGAGATGGAGTAGATAGTTTCGTGAGGGCTGCCATAACTGCTACTGGCTTAGAAGCAGGTAGCTCTAGGGTCAGTCTCGGTGGTGGTAACATCAATAAGACCCAATAAAGGCAAGGGTTATGAAACCAAGTTCCTTAGGACCTAGTTAGGGTAGTGGTCCCAGGACGCCAAGACACCATGGAGGATTACTATTGCTCAAACTAGGTTTGAGAATGTATCTAAAACATCCAATGATTCACTGATCATAGGAGTTAACACACCTCGAAGTGATGAGGATAGACTGAAACTCAATGAATTGATGGAATTTTATACCAAAATAATTTGCACAAAGAGTCCTTGACCCTAGAGAATACAAAATGAAGGCTCAAGCTCAGGGAGATTACAAGTTTGAAACTGAGAGTCAAGAAGGTTAAAGAAGAAAGGAGGGTCAAGAACTCATAAGCTCAAAAGATTATACAAGGTTGGTAGATCTGCAAGAGTAGTTTCCTCTGATGAAGCTAGTTTGGGTGATCAGGAGGATGCATCCAAACAGGGGAGGAAAATTAATGACATTGATAAAGATGCAGAGATTACATTGGTTCATGAAACTCAGGAGAGGTATGGTGATGAAGAAATGTTTGATACAGGTGTTCTTGATGATGAAGAAGTGTTAGAAGAACCAGAAGTTACTATTAAAGATGTGAATTTAAATGTTGATGAAGTCACTTTGGCTCAAGCACTTCTAGCTTTGAAAAGTGCAAAAGTTCAGGAAATAGCCAATGTTATAGAAGAGCCAAGTGAATCAATAACAACAACACCAACACTTACAACAACAACTTCTGCTACAACAATTACAATTGTTAGCACAAGACCCAAGGCATAAAGGGCTTGTTATTCTATGAAGAGGGGCAAGCAACTACATCCAACAGTTTCTTTTCAACAACCTTCATAGGTCAACGCACAAGACAAAGCCAAAAGGATTTTGTATGGTTAGAAAGAACCTGTGAAATGAAGAAAGGAAGTATCAATCATTTTGATGAAGAAACTTGCTTTCAAGCTTATATAGCTGGATTGAAAAGAATTAAGAAGAAAGGACTTGCCAGAGAAAAAGCTCAAAGAGAAGAAGAAGCCAACATTGTTTCATAGGATAATAATGTGCAAGCAATGATAGATGCTGATTATCAAATGGCTCAACAAATGCAAGCAGAAGAACAAGAGAAGTTAAGTATTGAAGAGAAGTCCAAGTTATTTGTACAACTCTTAGAAGCAAGAAAGAAACACTTTGCAGTAATGAGAACTCAAGAAATGAGGAACAAACCATCAACTAAAGCTCAAAAGAGAAATACAATGTCTACTTATCTGAAAAACATGGTTGGATACAAGCACAATCAGTTGAAGAATAAAAGCTTTGATGATATTCAGAAGTTCGTTGGACCAAGGCTATGTAGAGGGTGTAAATCACATTTGTAGATATGGATACAAAATTAGTGGAAGGCAGTGAAGTAAGAGCAGAAGGCAGTGAGACAAGAACAGAAGGAAGTTCTAAGAGAGCAGGAGAAGATCTTCAACAAGAGTCTATCAAGAAGCAAAAAGGTAGAACGAGGAATAACTGAAACAGCAGAGCTTCTCAAAGACTAAATAAAAGTAGGGTTCCTGATATAAAGAGGAAGTAGCAATTGATGCTATTCCTTTGGGCAACTAAGCCTCTAAGCATTGTTTGCACAATCTAACTGGAAGATCATATAAGAGAGGAAAGAAAAGCTTATTACCAGATATCTGGGCTGATGGGAAGTTCTAAAAATGTATTTTGTCTTTAGTCATATGCTCATAAATCTTTGTCGGGAAGATTTGGAAAACCTGTGTGGGAAATTGGTTTTTTAAAAGCTATGCAGGGATCCAAACTAAGGCCAGGAGGAGGGCTATAAGAGAGTGCTATGGGGTGATTAAAGACAACGTTTGACTCCACATATTGAAGATTCAAGTATGGAAGGAAAATCACCGGATTACAGGAGTATTAGATTGGAAAATATATGACTTATGCGGAGTTCACTCATTAAGGAAGCAAAATGTGCACATTCATATGCTAGTAGAAGAAAAGAGATATCCCCTTACACCTGCTATAATTATTGATATGTTAAACAAGAAGCTTCAACATGATCGTTTCAATGAAATGGTATCTCAGCTTCTTAAACTTCTCACAAAGCAGCTCAAGAATCAATGAAGTGTTTTGGAAGCATCCTCTAGTGAATTAAATAAAGCTTTTCAATGAAGAAACTTGAGATTTTGAAGGAGAATATCAAGTTTAGGGGAGGATTGTTGGGATTAAAAGACTTCATGATGATCTTGAAGTTACTGCTGCTAAGGTTTGTGTTACTGCTGCTAAGTAAAACTTAGTGCTGTTTATTAACTCTAATGAAAAATATGCTAAGTAGTTAGTACTGCTAGTGTAACTTATGTTCACTAATACTAGTGTAACGTAGTAACTGCTAGTGTATATTAGTTTTACTGCTAGTTACTACTGCTAGTATATGTTAGTACTGCTAGGAGTAATAAGTTAGTTTAGTACTGCTGGTGAAGATTAAAGAAAATATTCTAAGTAGTTACTACTGCTTGTACACAGTTAATGCTGCTGGTGTATAAGTTACTACTGCTTGTTAAGAGTTAAAATCGACTAGGACTCCTTGATGTATAAAAGAAGATCCTAGGGCATAGAGTTTTAGGTGTCTCTCAATTAATCAGCTTATAGAATTGTCCATAGGCTTCCTAGGTTTTAGTAACGCATAATTACTAGGTGGAGTTATTCGTATTTATTTGTAATAATATTGGAGCTTTTTTGTTGAAAATTTATATTCTTTTATGTTACTGTTCATTGAGAAGAATTCTTCTTATATGAAAGATTAGATTCTGCATAATCTTTAGTATTATACAAAAAAAGTTTGTTATATCATAGTTGTGTAGGGATTTATTCTTGCATAACTAAAACCTTACACAAGCTAAGGTAATTAAGATCCATTCAAGTGGGATTTCAACAATGTTCATTGTCATTATCCAGTTAGATTATACTAAGATAGTAAAGTGGATGATTCTCTTGCGCCTCTAATGTGAAGTTATCAAATTCATCGTTATAGCATAGACTCACGTTTCTTGCTCTTTATTTTTGTGGCCTTACAAAAGTTCTCTTGACGCGATCTATATTTCTTTATGCAGTCTTGATAGTGGTTGATAAAAGAGTGTAGATGTCAAAATGGACACCTGCTGAGAAGAAGTATATTGACAGCTTTGATGTCACTGTCATAACGTAACTTGTCTTCTCCAGCAAGGTCTTCAAGTCTTTGAGGACGACGGATGTCGGTAACGCCATCTG
The DNA here is from genome assembly GCA_026074375.1 of Tanacetum coccineum. Taxonomy (NCBI): domain Eukaryota; kingdom Viridiplantae; phylum Streptophyta; class Magnoliopsida; order Asterales; family Asteraceae; genus Tanacetum; species Tanacetum coccineum. The sequence continues at coordinate 29,049 of BQNB010060169.1, forward strand.
TGTCTTTAACAGTAATTTCTGGCTTGAATTGATAAGGACCATTGTCGATTGAGTCTTTTAACATTTCACCATTCTCTTTGCCTCGGATATAGAGAATAATCTGGGTCTTCCAACTATCATACATGCCTTTTTCTAGTATTAGGGGACGGGTTTTAGTTGCTGCAGCAATAACGTTCTCTGACATAGTAGCCATTGTGAATTTGATTGTATAGTCTTTGTAAGAATTAAGATTTGTAAGGAACGTTTTGACGAGAAGAAGTGTTGATTTTGTGAAAGTTTTGTCGAAAGATTGTATTTTTAACACGAACTGGGACGTCAAAAAATGATTTGTAACTTTTTCAATTTTAGTTTTATTTAAAAAAACTTTAAGTTTAAACCTTTTTAACTTAAAAAACCCTAAATTTAGTCTTTTTTAAAACAACAAATTAATTATCCACTAACTTCTAAAAATCACATTTTTCATTAATTACCCACTAAAAAACCCTAATTCCTCTTTATTAAATTAATAATAAAAACCTTTTTAACCCTAAAAAATCCAAAACCCTAATTTAGAAAACTAGGGTTTAGTTTTAAATTTTGTCTCGGTCCGGGTTCGGAGGTTTGTTTGGATGGTCGGTTGGGGTAGTGTGATCGAACCAGGTGGTGGTTCGGTTGTAGTGTTGTGACTCAACGTGGTGGTGGTGGTTCGGTTGGGGCTTAGTGACCTTTTGGATGGATCGGTTATAGCTTGTGTCCAGAGGGTGCGATCGGTATGGAACCTTAAGACCAACCAAAAGCGATTGGTTCGGTTTAGAATGAAGCACTAGACCAAATATGTGGTTCGGTTGGAAGTCTATGACCGAACATATGTGGGTCGGTTATGGGGTGTTCTGGTTTTGTTTTCGAGTTGTTTCCAGTGATGTTTCTAGCTTAAAGATTGAATCTTTTTGTAAGAAAACTAAAAAGTTTGAAACTTTATTCATGAAAACCACGAAAAGTCTTCAAATTTAACGTGTAGATCACGTTTTAGAGTGACTTTTGCAAATTAAATTGCAAAATAGGTTCAAGGACATTTATCTTCCGAAATCTCTAAAAAAATATACATTTTCTTCAAATTGTAGGTTTTGTCTTCAAGAACTTGGTCTCTTTTTTAGTATTATAGTCTTCATTTATCTACAAGTTCTTAAAAGGCTTTATATTTGTAACTTTCTGTCACGAGAAAAAGAATTCAAAATCATCCCATGGTATAACACCCCCATTTTTGACATATAGCAGCGGAAGCTAATCTGGGGTATTATTTCATAGTACAATAGTCATGATCATAGAAAATGACTCAAAAGAGACCGTTTTTAAAAGATAAGTTATCATTCATTATTTCATCAAAGTTTTTACAAACATTAGGTCCAAAATCTACATGAAAACATAAAGTTTGAATAATAACAGTTTATCCATCTTCAAGTCTGTGCCACTCCGTACCATAAGTTGCTCAGATTACTGGATATACATGCTAAAAATGATCAAACAATGGGTTTGACGTGATATTCAAGGGTTTATGGTAAACAGTTTGAATACAAGTTCAATAGTGGGTTACGTTGTTATACACCCAAAGGGTAATAATTGCAACATATATAATTATTATAGAAAACAGTATTATTGCCCTAAACTCATGACATTGAGGACCTGAGATAATCAATAATCACAAGTAGTTGCCCAACAGGTTGCCTTTGCTAAAAAAAAAGCATAGTTATTCAAACGAAGTGCATTTGGTTTACCAGAAAAGTATATGTACACCAACGGGGAGCTCAGTCCAAGTAGGATCTTGTCACAGCATTCGCGCTTACTCCGAAGAGTAATTAACAGTTCATGATAGTGGGGTCTTAATGGCAAAAGTAAGGAGTAGGCAATAATATATCAGGATAGCATACAGTTGGAGAAAAAACAACTCGTAATTCATGGTTTAAAACATGTATCCCCCTCGCGGGTTTATGAAAACATTATAAGATCTTAAAAGCAGAGGCTATGAAATCACATTAAACAGGGAAAACTAACTTATGCAAAAGTATATCAGTGTGAAAAGTAACGGGGCCTCCTCGTCACGTAAACCTGGGGTATATAAATATGTCAAGTCTTAGTGTGATGGTTTATGTTTCAAAACTTTATAAAGTTTAACGTATTACTTTGATTTATTAATTTATGGAAATATTGTATCACTGTTCGGGCCATCATAATTCAGAGGTCATGTAGTAAACGTTTGAGGAGCCAGCAAGGGACAACTTTAAATCGGTAAATCCCAGCAAACTAGTCAATCGTACTTATACCCAATTATAAAAACTCCTCAAAATGAAGCTCCCTAGTAACGTGATACTCGATTAAAATATTTAAGTTTTTTCAAAAGTTAGTCGATGATAAGTTACGTTAAATATATAACGTAATTGTTTTATAATGCGTTTCGATCGATGATTATTAACAATTGATGTGTGTGTTTTAAATAAAATTGTGTCTTAAATATTAATATATTATTTTTATAATTTTATTTAAAAATGTTATATTTTAAATTTTTTAAGTTTTCAAAAATGGCAATATTTACCATTGATGATATATAACTTTTTACAACGTTTAGTCATTTTATATAATAAGTTTATAAATATTAAACCTTTAACTTTAGAACTTGGCAAGATAGGTCGTTATAGTTATAACTTTAGAATAATGACATTTTCAGCCCCTGTAGTTATAAATTTCAAAAAGTTACGATATATACCCCTATGCATGAAAACATTTGCAAATCAAGTCCAAAAAGCCATGCAAGCTTATTTAAGGTTCCAAATGATATTTGCAGGTTATAAATTATTATAATAAGCTAAAATAAGATGTTCTAACGTAACAAAAGTTTAGAAAAAGATTCGTTAGCTAGAAATCAAAAACGGGTCATTTTTAGGGTTTTAACCAAACATGCATGGGTTTGAGGATTCAAGGATTTAATAAGAGTTTATATAGGATATAACAAGGCTAATGAAAGTTCTAATACAGATTATGAGCTTTTTGAACAAGATTATAAGCTTGCTTGAGCTAAAATGGGTCGAAATGAGGTTTTTGGGTTCATACGCCTAGGAGAAAGAAGAAGAAAGAAGGAAACGCCTTTAATGGCTTCTTTTTCTTGATTCTTGGCTTCAAATTTGCTGAGTTCTTCTTTCTTTGATCTTCTTTGGTCTTCCTTGATCTTGTTTAAAGAACTTCCAATTTTTTGTATGTTTGATGAGTTTTGAGGTGTGATTTGAAAGAGTGTGTGTTTCGGCTATATATAGGGATCATATAACCCTTAGTGCCCAAGAATACTTAGAGTAGAGATCAAGGGCTGTAGAGTGATGACCAATGAAGCCTAGTGATGAGTATTGAAGGCTAGAAAAATAGCTACGCAAGGTGTAAAGGGTGAGAGGGGGTTTGATTTACAAAGGGTGACAAGGAGGTGACAAGAAGCCTTGGTGGCCAAGGGAGGTGATAGAGGTGCTTGTAAGGTTCTTAGGTGGCTGCCTGGTGACATGGTGGTAAGGTCATAGAGGTGCTTGAGGTGGCTTGGGTGGTTTAAAAATGGGTTTTGGGTTTTAAAAAGAAATAAAAGGGGTGTTCGGGTTTAGTTTTGGTCTCGGGGTTAGGGTTTAGGGGTTTTTATTCAAATTAGGATTAGGGTTTTTAGGATAGTTTAAAGGTTTAGGATTTAAGTAAGATTAGTGTTAGGATTAAGGTTTAATGTTAAGATTAAGGTTTAGGATTAGTTTTTAGGTTTAAAGTGAAATTAGGGTTTTAGGGTTTCGTTTAGGGTTTAGGGTTTTAGATTAGGGTTTTAGAATGACTTAGGGTTTAGGGTTTAAAAGTCATGCATTAAGTGCTTGTACCTTATCCTAAAGTGGTGGTAAGAAACTAGAATGAATTTGGAGGTAAAATGACCTAGTTTGACTTTCTTGCATTATTGACTTGTACATTGAGCTTTAGAATGTTGTAACTTGATTTAGGAGGGAAAAGATATTCAAATGCTGTGCATTGTACACTCGTACACATGATTGAAGGCTTGCATATTCATTTTATATGTATATATTACATATAATTAGGGTTTTGATGTAAACATTTAACGTTTAATGCTTGTTTTGAAATAACGTTTTGAAAAGTACGTTAAATAGATAATGTACTTGGTAAAAATGATATTAAGATATAGACTTGACATATTAGGATGTTTACATGATATAAACATAGATAGAGATGGCATTGGTAGAGGTTGCGTGAGCTCGTTTACTTTAGAGATGCAAGTTACGTTGCATAATGAGATAAAGCAAAAATTTCCCTATAAAAAGGTGGTATATATATAATAGATGGATATTACAGTGCATCTAATTTAATAGATAGATATTTACATTGATGAAAATTGTGGGTTGTTATAGTATCCTACACAAATTGGAAGTTCTTATTGAAAACACATCTAAAATCTCCACATATGTTTTGCTGATTGATAACCACCGCTGTAGGGACTGATTTCTTGAATCGAGATATTGATTTGAAGGTGGATATCAAACGGTTTGAAGAAGGTTATTAGTTTTTGCTTTTGAACGAGGGACTTAACTGGGTTTTTGTGTGAGTTGGTTTAAGGTTTTGTGATGTATTATGGATCTGGGTATGGGATCTTTTATGTGTACTAGTTTATGACATGTGAAGGGTGTTCATCTGTTTTTTTTTTTTTTGAGTTATATGTAAATTAGGATCTGGTCATCTGGATTATGATGATTTGGGACGAAGATTTTGAGATGAAGGTTATGGATGGATTTTTTGGTTGTAATTTTGTTGAGGTTATGGATATGTGGGTTTTTTATAGTGATTTTTCATAAATATGAGATTTGAATAAGGGTTTTAATATTTTTTATGATGGGTATTTTTTTTGTTTGTGATGAAGATAGGATAGGATCTGGTTTTTTTGTTGGTGTTGGGTTTTGGGTTTTGGTTGGTGTGACTTATCAGTGACTGAGTTTTTGTCATCTTAGTCAAAATTAAGTGTACTCTTGCTTTCAAAAATTGCAACAACAGTAGCAGTTTTTGAAGTTTTAGACTATAATTTTTGAATTTACTCAAATGTTATTAGTAGTCATTCAAAGGGATCTGGATCATAAGAGTAATCATAAGCTCTTGATACCACTTGTTGGTCTTAAAAATTGTGTGTAACATGAACACTTTAAGAAATAAAGAACAAGAATTACACAATACTCATTAGACAACTAATAACATAATTTGTACTTTTCAATGTTTATAAATTTTATTAGAAATGAATCAAAGATTTACAAGGGATAGTTGTGAAACACTATCCCGATTGAATGACAAATAAACTCTCATGAATCAAAGCTAAGCTTATACTTCATGAGAGGATGATCCTATCAACTATAATACATTGTATTATTTTTATGTTTGTTTAGAATTGATGTCTACTCCTTATTACAAACTCTTCTTATATATGAGAAAAAAGTACAAGTAGCATATGATGGTTGTTGAGATGTGTCATGCATGTCTCCTATTTTGGAAAAGCAACAACCATACTTTATCAATTGTAAGGCACCCATCTCACATTTATAGAAACTCTTGTACTCCTTTCTTTTGAAGGTCCTCGCATATATTTTGTTTGTTTTCTTCTGGAAGATAGACATTAAGAGTCATTGAGATATTTGTCAAATCTCAAAGACTCTCAAGTTGCTTGTAGCTCATGTACTTTACCCACTGACACCGCGTCAGTGAGATAAAGTATTTCTTCAGTTGGTCTTTGATGTCCTTGAGGCGTGATGTTGAGAGAGCTTTTTATAACACTCACTGATTTATTTATCAGTGAGTAACTCACTATTTATTTAGTGAGTAAATTAGGCTATTAATATTTAAATATATGTCAGTGACAATTGAGTCAAATTTTGACCCAACAATAACCCCCTCCATACTTCCATAGAGGGGTGAGGATAATCATTTGTATTTCATAAAGTGTGTGTGTTTCTCTCTCTTGAAAACACACACATCTTTCCCATTTTACGTTTCTCTCTTAATAATATGGCAACTTATTTCTTTTATACTCTCCGACCTCTGGATCGTTAGTTTTAGGCTTGAATCTTTATGGGTAACAATTGGCATCAGAGCCTAGGGGAATTTTGTGTTCGTGGTTTACATTTTGGGGTGTTTTTCGAGCTTATTTAAGCTTTTCGTGGCTTATTTTTAAGCCAAAACCCACAGGTTCGGTTGGTTGGTGTCTATTTTGTGCAAAAGCTTAAAACTTTCTTCTCTTTAATGTTTCTAGCTCATTTGTACAAATGGTTTATGGTTTTTCAAAGCTTATTTCAAAAGATCAATGGTTCTTTTTAAGCTTTTTACACAAAATCTTGATCCAATTTTTTTTTTGTTAAAAACCATAAAGTTTGTGTTTTTATGATTCTACCAGTCTTAGATAGATAAGAAGTACAAGAAAAATCAGATAAAAACTTCAAAAATTGAGTCTTTTGGTGATTTTTTGATTTTGGTCTTCGAACTCCTTTGGGCGAATTATACACTTGGTTAGGCAACTTATACGTTGGGCGAGTTATATGCATCTGGCTAGGCGAGTTATACGTTGGGCAAGTTATATACTGTTGGGCGATTTATACGCAGGCGAGTTATACGCAAGCGAGTTATACGTAGGTGATTTATACGCAGGAAATTTATACGCAGGAGAGTTATACGCATTTGTCTGGGAGAATTATACACTTTGCTTGGGTCAACTATACACTTCTCTTGGGTGATTTATACCATTTCCATTAGATGAATTATACGGTTTTTCTTTAATTTGTAAAATCTCGTGAAATATTAACTTATTTTCCTAGTTTTATCAAGAATTGTAAAATCCTGTATATTTTTAAGACTCAATCACTTCATAAAACTTGAGATCCGATTTATGCCGAAATTGGAGACGATTTATACCCTAATTTCACCAAGAACCAAACTTAAACACCTTCCATAACACCAAAGCAAACACAACACTTAATGCTAAAACGATCATTAAAGATTCACTAAAATGCAACACGACTATGGAATTTGGACTTTAATGTCAAGTGATCACTAAGTTGATTTGGTATCCCTTATTTGAGATTGAAGTGGTTTCATGAAGACTTCTACTTATTTCATCATCAAGACTTCCTTCTACTTTCTACCCCTTTTCCCTAAACCCCCTTTTATCGATTGATGACTTGCTTGAATGTATACAGTTATGATTGAGACTTGGAGTATCTAGTTTCCAGCAGTCAAGGGGTGGTTGGTTGAAGACCTGGATAACTATCACTTAATGGAGTTACATTGTAGTACTCAGTGTCACACGCAGATGCAGATGTGGATAATTTCAAGAAGTGTTGTACTTTTCATATACTTTGTGATAGGAGTATATGGTACTTAGAGGCTTTCTTTAGCATCGTTCTTCAATCAACAACAGTGCAAGCTTAAGTAACAAATTTAGGGAATCTTACTTCATTTTCAAGTTTGGTATATTGGGTTTACTTCACCATGTGGTCACATCAATAGCCGATAGAATACGAGGTTGGTAAGTTAGCCAGAGAGTTCAAAGGTTGAGATATAATTAGCAATTCTCACGGGATATTTAAAGATACAGAACGTCAATGATACTTCACAATCTCATCAAAATCTTTCAAAGTTCTTCAATGTCTTTCATAACTTTTCAAGATTGTTGCTTATGACAAGAACTTCTCGAGTATATGGTCGTACAAGTCAATGATGCTTCCGAGAGTTCGAAACCATCATGGGGGAATACGTATACTTTGATACTTTGATGTAATCAGGTTAACTTTCAGGGGGAAGTAGTTTATACTATACTTAGTATGGTTTATGTGAAGTATTCTACGCATGTGAGAAGATTTATTGTTGATTTCTCGCATGCACCCCTAAACGGATATTCACCAAGACCAAATGTCATGATCCAGTATAGAAGCAGTATTAGTTGATGTAATGTA
>BQNB010060170.1:4806-35030 GCA_026074375.1 Tanacetum coccineum
CATTTCAGTCACTTTCTGACTGTTTTCAGGTCTCGGCCAAAACTGAAAAGTTGTCTGGAATGTCGTTTTACATTAAATTGCTTTAGAGTCCGAGTCGTGAAAACGTGATTTAGATGTTCGTTTTTATAAGTCAAGCCAGACCCGAAAAGTCAAAGGGTAAAATGGTTATTAAAAATTCCGAAAATTGCCGGATGTCACACTATGACATGGAGCCAATAACTAAGGTACCAAATACTGCTGACAATAATGTGTTAGCTGTTGAAAAACAACATACTGTGCAACCTGAATTCATCAATGACACATACGTGATGGAAAAAAATGATAACAATGTGACTTCTGATTCATCGAATATGAATCATAATTGAGGAAAGGTTGACTAGCATGCTGCAAATCATGAGAATGAATGTGTGTTACTTGCTTCTTCAATTGAAAAATCAAAAGTTGACATTGAAGCAAACAAGGAGATTCATGAAGATTTGAAGAAAGTAAACGCGTCTCTTTCTCAAGAACTTTGGTTTTGCAAAAGTGAGCGTGAGAAGTACAAAACTTTTCAAACAAACCACCAAGACAAAGAGAAAGTTGATCTTAAATGCAAAGAAGCTCTTGGTTTACTAGCAGATACTAAACGACAATGTGATGAATCTTTAAAAAGAGAAATGTACAAAACTATTTTGCTTAAAGAAGAAAATGCCAAGCTTGTAAACCATATCTCTATGCATGAAAGACAGATTTCCAATATTTTGAAGAAAAAACACAGTAGAAAAAGGATTTTAAAAGCAAAGAGGATAAAGACATTGAAAAAATAATTGATTTGGAAAGCCAAATCAAGATTTTAAACGACATTGTTTATAAAACTAGTCAATCGGCACAAACCGTTCATATGCTAACTCCCAAACCGAGTTCGTATTATAATGGTAAATGTTCGATAAATTTTGCAAATCCTAAGTACCTTAAGAAAGCTCAATGGGAAAAACCATGTGTGTACAATGTTCAATATGATAAAAATGATCTTGCAAATTTCTTTGCTCCCAAAAGTAAAGAAACAATTCGATTTGCAAAAGAGAGTAGATAAAAAATGGGTGATTTAGTAAAACCATATAATTACACAAAACTAAATAACTTTTATGATATTTTTGTCCCACAACAACAAAAGTCTTGTGAGCAATTATATTTTTCAAATGATTTGAAAAAGAACATTTTCAAAATACCTTTTCAGAAAAGACCAACTAATTTGATGAAAAACATCGAATACTTTCCTAAGCATAAATCAATAAGAAAAACTAAGTATGTTTTTCAAGATGTTAAGGCTAATGTGAACAACATAAGAGTGATAGTTGATATAGATTGGCAACAACGTCAGATGGATTGGCAAAAACCAATTACAAACGATGTTGATAAAATATAATGCCTAAAAACATTACTAATATTTTTTCACATCTTTACGTTTTGATAATCACAAAATATAAAAACGTTCAACGTAAAATTAAACGTAAACAAGTAATTAGTAGTAAATTCTCATTTCAACAAATACATCACTTAAAGGTATGAATAAATAAATGCATAATGCATTTTATGATCAAAGGAAATTTTTATTCAACCTCACACTTTTATAAAATGTTGTAAACATTTTTAAAACATTGATATAGGTCGTTTCACAACGCGTTTATCAAATAAACCCTCAGATATATTATATATATTTATAGAAAATACATATACAATACGCAAGTTCTAGAAAATTCCCCAACACAAAAGACAAACTAGGGAATCCCTAGTCTTGGGCGGCCCCCTTAAATACATGGCCGGCCCCCTTAAAATTAAGGGGACCGCCCCTAGGTAGACGCTCCCTCAGTTTGTCCTATAAATACTGGACTTTTCCCCATAATTTTCTCACCTTTTGCACTCATTCTTTCTGTTCTAAAACAGCCCACACATCTCATCAAAATCCTTTGATCATTTAATCATAAAGCTTTGTTTCTAAGTGATCCAAGCTTAATTCCTCAAGTGCAAGAGAAGAATACTTTCATCATCAAGTGAAGAAGTATTTTACCTTAGTGTGCATAACAATCTTGTTGCATCCATATCACATATATGTAAATCATTTGTATATCTTATATTTGTGTGTAGTAGTTAGATCTTGGCAATCTTTGTAAGTATAGTTAGATTGTGGTGATTTTACCAAGTAGTGTTAGATAGTTGTGACATAAATAGTGTGGTGAAGTGAAGTCTTGAAGTTGTGAAGTTGTGAAGAAGTTGTGAAGTTGTGAAGAAGTTGTGAAGTTGTGAAGTTGTGAACAAGTAGTGAAGTCGTGTTGTGATAGATTGGTTCTAGCTAAGATTAGAACTCGACATTTAGCTTTGTGTCGTAAATCGGTGTAAGCAACGTTGTGTACGGTTTTCTCCGCCGTAAGGGAGCTTGTTGACATAGTGAAGAAAACTCTCAAGTTAAGTGCTCGGGGAGTGGAGTCGGGCGAAGAGGTGCTTCGTTACCGAACCACTATAAATCCTCGCGTTATGGTTTGATTGTTCTTACTCTTATCTCTTCTCTTACATTATTTCCTCATACTATCATATAAATTGTCTAGAGAAGCATATTGTTCATATTGTGCAAGTATTAAATTCACATAAATTCGAATCTATAATTTTTACAAACACTTTAAAACCTTAAGTTAAAAAGCGCGTAAAAACTATTCAACACCCCTTTAGTTATTCACAGTTTGGTTGTTGTATCTTGTAATAGTATTATTAAGAATCAAATAAATGCTTTAACGGAAAATATCCTTAGGGATACATTTTTGTAAACTTCTAAAGCCTATTTGAGGACAAGTAGGATTCAAGTGGGGGGATATTTGATGACATCAAATAATGTAACTTTATAGTGTCATTTATCCCATGTAATTAACCCATTTTATATCATTATTGTAAAGAATTGTTACTTAATTGTTTATATCTTGAGAATTACAGTAATTATGGAGTAATTGGTGAAAGTTAACAAAAGGCGCCCATTCTGGAGCTTAAATGAAGAAATTCTGAAGACTAATACGTTGTATCTATCATGAATATATGGCGTATACATGCCTGCACTCACCAAAGACCACAAACGGGAACAAGATCAATACGTTGTATCCAGAAGACCAATACGTCGTATTGGATATAAGGAATTAATATAATATTATGGAAGATATCAAGCGTGGTCCTTACTCTAAGAAACCCCCAGTACGCTGTATCCATCCCTTGGATACGCTTGTGTATTCAACCGATCTTCATGACCCTTATTTTAAATAACCAAAACTTAAAATGCTTTTTTAGGTGTGCTAAATCATATTCTCGATACCTAAAGCATAAAAGTTGATTTTCAGAGGAGAAGAAAAGTAGAAAAGGTCAAGCAACTTTATCAATTCCATAGGAGACAACGTGTAATTGCATATACTTTAGTAATCGTTTAGTTTTTGGTATCATTCGTTAACTCGGTTAGTTTACCTTGGCTAAATAATTGCTTTTGTATTTATTATGACATTTGAAGGCTAATACCTTCGGGTATTAGCCATTCTTATGAAGTTCTAAATTTTTGGTATTTGTTTATCTCGATTTCTTGATTTATTGTTGAATGCTTGTTTATGTTTATCAATTTATACTTTTTTATGTGCTTTTGTATGCGACCTATCATTCAATTGGATCTAGTAATATGGACCAAGTAGATCTAGAGTTTGGGATAGCTCTCCATATAGTGATTTATACATCTAGAATCATAGGATCACAAATATTGTCCTTCTAAATATGTGTCTAGGATACGCTTCGGGCTAAACTAGTTAATTAGATATTGCGTCGAATTAGGGTTTCAAAACGTAATCGCGTGGGTTTTAAGTTCAAATTCCTTCATTAATCAATAAATTAGTTATTTAACATTATTTAAGCATGATAGGATAGATTATAATAATATTTAACCATTATAACATTTAGTTTTAAGAAAAACGCGAAATTAGGGTTTAAGGTGTACGGTTTTGGATCAAAACGGAAAATGAGCATGAATTGAGTTATGAAACTTTAACAAGAGTTTATTTATGATCATATAAACATTATAAGGGTGTAGTATCAGGTATGAAGTTGATATAACCTGGGTTTGAGCTTCAATGATCAAAAATGGTGGAAATAGGTCATTTCGGGTAGTATTTCCACTCGTACGCCTTGTATCTTGTTCCCGGGGCTTCAAATCTTCAAAGCTTTGCTTGATTGATCTTATTAGATGATCCTAGGATCATAAGGAGCAGATAAAGGTTGCTCACTTGGGTTATAGAAAGAAAAAGTGGGGATGCTTTGAAATGAAGGGTTTTATGTGTTATTTATAGGCGAATGGACCTTGGAGGCTAAGGAAACTTATGTGATCTGGTTAGGACACATATGAGAGATAGAGGGTGACTAATAGAGGCTAGAGGATGTGTTGTATAGGCTATAAACTAGCAAGAACATGGTGGAAACACCATGTGTATGCCGCGGCTATGAAAGGAGGAAAAGGATATCATGTGGCCAATTTTTGTACCATGGAAAGGTAAGAGCAGGTGGGTAAGCTGCTTGGGGATGTCTAGAAGCTTATCTTGGAGGTGCTTGCACATGGGTAATATTTTAAATGGGTAAAAATGGTGCAAGTCTAGCCGCGGGTCAGTTTTGGGGTCTTAGGGCTCGAAATCAAGTTTTTGGTTTATATTTCGTGGACATTGATCAAGAAGTGATTAAAATATGATCTTAAGGTTTGTAATAAGAAGTATTAATAAAAGTTAGCAAGTGGTTTGGGTTAAAACGGGTTAAAAATGAAGAAATGAGGTCGCGGGTTCCAAATGGGTGCGATTAGGGTTTCTTTAACTTTCAAGACTTATAATTCGTGTACATTTGATCAAGGATGATAGAATACTGACCTTGGGCCTTGTATTAATGATCATTAATGAAATTTGATTGGTGGTTTAAGCTAAAATGGGTTGATTTTGAGTAAATAAGGTTACGGGTTAGATTAGGGCTCGTAATGGTTTCTTTAGGGTTTCTAGCTTTCTATTTCTTGTATATTGCCAAAGTAATGATGGATAATGAATTGTAAACTCATTTTATGAGTTTACAATGGCTCTTGATTACTTATTTGAGATTGAAATGGTTAAAAACAAGAAAACGGGTCGAATGATCATTTAGGGTTCATTTAGGGTTTCTCGGATTTGATTCTTGTATAAATGAAATGAGATTATGAAATAGTGATGGTATATGATTGTTATGGTTGTAAAATAAGTTATTACAACTTATTTGAGTGTTGGTTTGGGTTTATAATGGATAAAAATCGATAAACGGGCTAGGGTTTACTATTTAGCTCGGGTTAGGGTTTAGGGTTTTAAATTAGGGTTTTGAATGTAGAAATAGATATGAAAGCTTATGAATGGAATAATTAGGGTTTACACATTGTATATTGAGTGTAGTAGCTTGTACAAAAGTGGTGGTGAAGAAATTAGAATGAAAACGGAGGTAAAACGGCTATTTTAGATGTCATGCTTAATGACTTGTACATTGTGCTTTGAAAACTTGTACTTGACTTGGAGGGAGTTTATATTTCAAATGAAATGTTATATTACTTGTATATATGCTTTAGTAGCTTGTACATTCACTTTAGATATTAACCCTTCATGGAATTAGGGTTTAGAGGTATACGATAACGGTTTAAAGCCCGTTTTGATATAACGTTGCGAATGGTACATTATAGGAATAATGTACTTTGTAATAAGGATATGATGATATTGACTTGACATATTGTGATGTTTGCTTGACATATATGAAGACAGGATTGCCATAGATAGGTTGCGTGAGCTTGTCTACTTTAGTTATGTAAGTTACATGACATACTGAGATATTGACAATGCAAGTAATGTAATAAAGCGAATATTTCCCCGTATAATTGTGATAATAGTAAAATAGGTTGATGAAAATTCTTGGGTTGTTATAGAAGGTCATATTGCTAAGTAGTGTACTACAAAAAAGAGGGTAAAGGATGCATAATGGTTTAAAGAGAATATGCTATTGACACAAGCTTAAGAAGTTGGAGTTATTTTAAAGGAAGAGCAACAAGACTTTATGGCTGATGGGTTGGAAGAATTTAATTCAGACTGTGAGGATCTTCAGCTAAACACAACATCAATCTTCAAGGCAGACCATGTAGATGCATTTGATTCAAATTGTGATGAAGCATCGACTGTTAGTGCAATCTTCATGGCAAGACTTTCTCTTTCAGGTTAGCCAATGGAGATGATGTTGGTCCAACTTATGATTCATACATACTCTTTGAGGCACCAAATTACAACACTTATCATGAGACTGATATGCTTAATCCTATTGTTTAAGAGATGGAATATTCTAAACACTTAGTTTCCAATATTAACTCATATGATGAACTTATGAGTGACAGCAATGTTATCTCTTATGCTAACTATATGACAACTATTAAGAACGATGTTGCTCAAAGTGTTCCTCCTCCTAAACAAGATAATGCTATGATATTTTCTGTAATTAACAAATGCAAATTCAAGTAGAACAATGCAACACGATAAATCAAGAGGCTAAAAGTGTGAATGAATCGTTGACCAGTGAGCTTGAACGATACAAAGAAAAAGTCAAAGTTTTAGAAGAAAGGCAAAAGTGTAAACATTTTTTCACAAAAAGAGAAAAACATTTAGATTCTCAAATGCGAGGAATAATTGTTGATTGTATTAAAAAAGAAGAAGCTTTTCAAAAGGAAATTATTACTCTAAAACAACAATTTGAAATATTAGTTGGAATGAATTTTTCTCTGAAAAACAAATTCTAAACTTTGAAAAAGGAGTCATTTGATAAACAAGATAAGTACATAGATGAAATCTTGGTTTTGAAAAAAGATAAGAAAGCACTTCAAAAGATTGTTTACAAAATGGGTCAAACTATTCAAACAATGCACATGTTAACCAAACCTCAACGATTTTATGACAATACTCACCAAACAACTATTGGTTATTAAAATCCTTTGTATCTTTGTCAAGCTCAACGGAAACAACCTATGTTGTATAATACCAATGTTTTATTTTATAACATGAACCAATTTCTGTGTGTGATTTTAAAGAAACATTGATACTTGCTAAAGAGAGTCGATTAAAAATGAAAGAGAAACAAAAAGAACATGATGATACACCGATTGACTATGCAAAACTGAATATGCTCTATGAGTATTTTGTTCCACAAAAGGAATTGTATGCAGAATAAATTTATTGGTTACCAGTCTCAAAACCGGTTCAGGTTCCAACAGTGTTAGTTGTAAAACAAACACCTGCAAAAGTTTTTCCAAAATATCTTCCGACAACCAGTATGGTAAAAGATTCACTTCAAAAGGCTAAGAATCATCTTGATAAGTTTGATGATGTGATCAAAGTCAAAATTGTTGTCACTGCAACTAACTAGGGAAATTAGAGATGCTTATGAAGCAGATGTCATACCGTTTGTCAAAAATCTTAGAGAATCTTTAAAACTTTTTGAAATCGGACTTTATAAAGAGGTTAATGAAATGAAAGCAATCTTTAAACAAATGGAAAACGAGGTCGACCAATGTTCCGTGGAAAAGAAATATTTTGATATTGAAAAGAAACAACTTTTAATCAACAATGATCGACTCTTGGAAAAAAATATCTCTTGTGATATAATGTGTACATTTTTGCGATCTTTGAATAATGTTGACGTTTCTTGTAATTTGTCATGCATGTTCATTGATATGTGTGCTAAACGTGAAAGTCTTGAAACTGAGCTTTTAAATTTACAAGAAAGAAACAAGTAATTTGATAAGCTTTCGAAACGTTTTGCAAAACTTAAGGAATATTGTACTTCTCTTGAACTTTTATTGCAGCATAATAAAGAGAAAATGATTTGTGATGAATCTTGGAAAATACATGATGCTTCTTTGATAACAGAAATCAACAACAAATCTTTTAAGACAAATGATTTGAAAGCTCGGTTACAAGAGAAATGAATTGTAGTTAACGAGCTGATGTGACTCCATGTGAAAAATCAAATCTTGGTTCTAGGATTTAGAAACTTGAAGATGAGAACGTGTCACTAGCTTTTCAGGTTTCGCCATTAGTAAAGGAAAAAGAACACCTTAAGTTAGTTTATAAAAATCTTTATGATTTGATCAAGCAGACATGGGCTCAAAACAAACTTAAAACCAACTCTTTGCAACAAAAACTTAAAGATCATATTTCTAAAAACGCTAAGTTAAGAGCATAGTTACAAGCAAAGTTTTCTGAATCGTAACTGAATCAGAATGGTACAGATGTGAATACTAAGTTTGCAAAACCTTCAACTTCGGGTAATAAACTTTATTTTGTAACCTCGTTTCCAAAAACTCAGTTTATTCCCAAAGTTGTTGAGAAATTTGATTTGACAAAAACAGTCACTTCACAATTACATACCAACAAGGTAATTAAAAAATGCACAAAAGTTCTTGCTCCAGGTCTGCTTAGGATTGAGTCTGAACCAATCAATGCATACTTTAAGAACAATTGGGCAGTGCATCAAGATTACCTAAAAGTCACTAAAGAGCACATAGAAAGACTTCATGAATTGCTAGAACAAGCTAGATCTTTGAAACCCTTAGATGAAAATCTAGATTATGCATGTGAGTTTGCTCAGCAAATTCAAGAACTGCTAGTGTATATTTGTGCCTTATGCCCCTATGTACAAAGAGGGAATGATAAGTGGTCTCCTGCAACCAGTACTAGAAAGAATAAAAAGCCTTAAGTAGATACTTTTAGATCAAACAAAACAGTTGTTAATAACACACAGAAGCATGCAGTAAAGAAAAACACTCAAAAGACAGACAACACTTTGTTTCCTTCTACAAGAAGAGAAAGTTATACTTATGCTAGTGGATCACAACCTAGGAGTAATACAAGGAATGATAGGATCCAACAAACATCACGTAAGTGCTAGAAAAATAAAGTAGAAGCCCAACTTAGGAAGTTTAAGTCTAGTTTAAATAAAAACAATAATGTTTCAGATTGTAATGTGAATGTTAAGAATGTTTCTTTGTCATCGAATTATGAAAATATTTGCATGTCATGTAATGAATGTTGGTTTTTTGAAAATCATGATGCTTGTGTTGTTAATTATCTTAAAGATGCGCAAAAGCGTAAAAAGGCTAAATCTGTTAAACAATAGAAAAAGTTTAAATGGAAACCAACAGGAAGGATCTTTAAAACTATAGGACATAAATGGATTCCTAATGGAAGAACCTTTAACTTGGTAGGATATAAGTGCCCTCTTACTAGGATCACTCCTGCCATAGTTGTACCTCATGGGAAAATCCTTAAAACCACAGTCATTCCGGTTGTTAAACCTTATGCTAAACTCAGTAGTAGATATGACCAAGCTAGGAACTCACTTACAAGAGCTTTCACTACTAGTTATACTCATCCAATTAATGAGAATCAATTAGGTCTTCATCAGTTATCTGGGGTTCAAAAAATAATCCTAACCTTAGATATCTAGGAGTTACCTAGGTTTACTAATAACCCGGAACCTAATTAAAAGTTGGGGATCTGGAAATTTGTATATATTTCTATTTTTATTTGTTCTTTTTGTAAAGATTTTAGAAATAGTTCTTTGGTACTTAGATTCCGGTTGTTCCAAACACATGACGAGACAACGTGATAAGCTCATTAATTTTGTCTCTAAATTCATTGGTACTGTCAGATTTGACAATCATTTTGTAGGTATCATGTGTTACGAAGATTTGCAGCTTAGGAATATCTTAATTTTAAGGGTATACTACGTTGAATGTCTTTGTCATAATCTATTTTCAGTTGGACAATTATGTGATTTAGATCTTGAAGTAGCCTTCAGAAAACACACTTGCTTTGTTTGTAACTTAGGAGGTGTTGATCTACTATCATGATCTTGTGGTTCTAATCTTTATACTATTTCACTGAATGATATGATGAAGTCTTCTCCCATATGTTTATTATCCAAAGCCTAAAAAACAAATGGTTATGGCACCGTCGTTAGTCTCATTTAAACTTCAGTACCATCAATCAGCTCGCAAAAGAAGATATTGACAGAGGTTTGCCAAAATTAAAATACGCAAAGGATCACTTATGTTCATCATGTCAAATGGGTAAGAGCAATAAAGAATCACACAAACCCAAAATTAAGCCAAGTACGAATTAAAGGCTTCAGATGTTACATATGGGTCTTTGTGGACCAATGCGAGTAGACAGTATCAATGGGAAGAGATATATTTTGGTCATTGTATATGATTATTTACGGTTTACATGGGTAAAGTTTCTGAGGACTAAAGATGAAACTCCTGATGTAATAATTAAGTTTCTGAAACAAGCACATGTCAGTCTACAAGCAACAGTAAAATATCTTCGTACAGATAATGGCACAAAATTCATTAATCAGAAATTAAGCTCATACACAAAAGATGTTGGAATCACTCATCAAACGTTAGTTGCAAGAACTCCACAATAGAACGGTGTCGTTGAAAGGCAGAATCATACTTTAGTAGAGGTTGCACGGACTATGCTTATCTTTTCTAAATATACAATATTTCTGTGGGCTGAAGCTATGGCTACTGCGTGTTACACTAAAAAACGATCTCTCATCCATACTCGATACAATAAATCACCAAATGAACTACTTCGTAACCGTAAACCAGATCTCAAGTTTCTTCATATCTTTGGTGCATTGTGTTGTCTGACCAATGACAGTGAAGATCTTGGAAAGCTAAAACTGAAGGCAGACATTGGTATTTTCATTGGTTATTCTCCATCAAAGAAGGATTACCGAATCTACAACAAGGGAAATCAAATGATAATGGAAACCATTCATATACAATTTGATGAACTTACACAAATGGCTTCTGAACAACATGGTTTAGGACCCGAATTTCAACCTTTGACTTCTAGACAAATTATTTCAAGACTCGTACTTAATAGTGCTGCTTCAACATCCAGCAATCCACCATCTAAGAAGGATCTAGATATTTTGTTTCAACCAATGTTCGATGAGTGCTTTAAACCTTTACCAAGTGTTGTATCTCTGATCATTTCCACTGCAACTCTACCACAAGATACAGTCGGGGTAACATCTTTAATTTCCATTGATCAAGATGCACCATCTTCAAGTACTACACCAAACACTGAAACAATTTCAATTCTAATCCAGGATGCTAATGTTGAAGAGCCAAATTAAGAAAATGAAGATGCATAGTTTGACAGTGATACATTTACCAATCCGTTTGCTCCTCCTAATGCCAGTTCTGCTGAGTCATCATCATCAAGGATTGTAGATACTTCAAAAATGCATAGTTTCCAATGTCACACCCCGACAATGGCGGAAACTCAGGAATGCAACATAATGATCAATCATAACACAAGATACAAAATAGAGAAAACTACATTGCATAAACTCCAAGTGCTATAAAGACCATCAACCTCGAACAAACTCGAGTGATGTCCCAAATCGCAACTAAAATCCACAATCTCTTACAATTTTTCAAATGCCCTCACAGGGGACCATAATCCAAACTTAATCTAAATCATCCAAATACTAGAATCAACAAACAAGCAAGCAAGACTTCATACGAAAATCCACTCGGGATACTTCTAAGTCTGCTATCACAATCACAAAACTATTCTTCTTTCACTTCACCTGAAAATGATATTCGAAAACGTCAACAATGATGTTGGTGAGCTGTAGGTTTGACATTAAACCCAAAAGTTGTGCCAATATTTCAACAGTGGACAATAGTGCTATATGACAGTGAATATATGCAAACAACCTTAGCATCATCGCTAATCATTAACCATATGTCACTTACGCACCTAAAGGGCCTACCAGCTGAAGCACTAAAATTAGGGCATGACCACACACAAACCTGGGTAGACGTACCCATCCGCTCTAATAATCACACAAATACGGGGTAGGCGTACCCATCCGATCTAATAATCTCACAACACTGGGTAGGCATACCCATCCGATCCAATAATCAGGCATAATATTTACATAACAGTCATAAGCACATATCTTGTCCCAAAAACAAAACCACATTTCGCACAGTTCAATTCAAAACATTTCAAAACACATTTGAGTATCATTTTCCCCCAAAGGAAAAATAGTAAAAAGTGGGGCTACGAGAACTCACCTGGAGCAATTCTTTAGCAACCAACTCTTAATCACACAAGCAAATACAATGACGCCCGCGCACGACCAAGTCCAGTTAATGTCTCCATTTAATGATCCAATTCTAAAACAATCTTCACGTTTGATGCATAGAGTTTAGACGTGTTGTACAATTAACCGCGTTATACAATACCCAAAAAATTTTAGTGGTGTGATGGTTGACGACATTATATTTCCTTATCATATCAATCTCATTCCCCGATATTTTCCATACTTATACGTTTAGGCATTACTCGATAATACATACTTATACTATTTAGAGAAAATAGAAAAGTAATATAGATAAATATTTATAATTATTAATTATAAATATATCTCGATAAGTCCATTCGGTAACCTTAGTCACTTCAAAAGAAATCATAGTATGGTTGAAAATAAAATGTTTACTCATAATAAACACTTTAGAGAAGTTTTGAGAAAAATTATATTTTTCGTCTTTTAGTGAATTTATTAAATAAATAAAATAATTAAATAATATTTTATTATTTAAAAATTAAAAAAATTTCTAAGTATAAACTTTTTACGATATTTCGACATGACCCGTACATTTATACAACGTTTTCCAAGGTTTCAAACCTTATTTTCATCAATTTTCACAAATTCGACACTTTTCGACAAAATTCTAAAATCTCAATCTTTAACACTTACTAACATTTTTTTTTCTCCAAAATATCATTCAATATCACTTCGTAAATGTATTCCAACTTTCAAAAGTCCGTCAAAATTCTCATAACTACTACATATCGCTTTTGGGCCTTAAGGCCCAACAAGAGTCCATTAGGACATTTATAAGTCCAAAATATAATTCAAGTCCAAAACCAAAGTCCATTTTCATATATAAGTATATACTTATATGTAGAAAATAATCCGGACCACAATAAGCCCTCCCATTAAGATGCGGCTTAAATAGACTTATTGGGTCGTGAGTCCATAAACTCCAAAATACGTATATTAAGCTTGAAAATAAGCTAATAAGCTACGTATCGCATTTGGTTACTACCATAAGCCTCAAAAATAGTCCACAACATACGCCATAACACAAAAATAATCAAAATCACTTTCCTAGTGATTTTGGGAAGTGGTTCGTGGCATATAAGCCCAAAATAAGCCAAGAAATAGCTTAAAAATAAGCATTTTAGCATCATATATTATTCAACCATCGCGACCACAACATCAAAACTACAAAAACCCTCTTTTTCTTTTTCTTATTACACGAACCAAACACCCCTTTTTCTTTCGTTTCGCTTCCAAAAATCAATTTTCACAACGATCAACTTGTACAACTAACATCTATGCATCAAAATAAACCCAAAAGGACAAACGAAATTTAAATTTGAAAACTTACAAGAAAATCTTCAAAAATGTATATTTCGACACGAACCGGACAACCCAAACGTTGTTTAATGAATACCCAAACACTCGTATCAACCCGGAATATCACGTTCTCGATCAAAGTTGGAAAATTTATGGTGTTTTCTTGTTGGCTTACTTTGGACGCATACACACACACACACACTTAAGTGTGTGTTTTATTTTTTTGAAATGAAATGGAATTATGAGAAAAGGTCTAGTAGTGGGAATATAAATGTACATCTTTGGGACACATTAGCTAAAATTAAGCCTTATTGTCCCCTACTCTTACCCATAACCGGCCAAAGGATCCAAAGGGGTCTCGGGCCTTTCTTTTCGTGTCGGGATCACTTAAATACTCGTAAAACTCAACCGTAAAATTTAACCTAAAGTTAATTAGTATTTTTTATTCACTTTAAAAATACTTTTCCATTAACCTAGAGCATTCACATGAAATATTTTCACTTTACACCCTTCAAAAGTTATTTGGACATTAACGGACGTGTCAGACTCGTTTTTTGGCATTTTTTAAAATTCACTGGTCAAACCACCCGGAATACACATAACACAATAATACCTTCCAAAAGGGATTATTAATCATAATAAACCACAATTCACCACATATCTCATAAAAATCACCACCATCAACACGGTACAAAGTCTGAATAAACTGACAAAAGTCAAATAGTCAAAGGACTATTAATGAAATATCCAGAACACAAAAAGGGCAAAGGTTACATTCTACCCCCTTAAAAGAATTTTGACCCCGAAATTCAACTACTAACATCACTAAACAAAAGCGGGTACTTCAACTTCATCTGATCTTCACGTTCCTACATGAATTCAGGGCCACGTTTCGAATTTCACCGAACCTTGACGATGGCAATCCTACTATGCTTCAACTTCTTAAACTCTCTTTCTAAAATTTCCACAGGTTCTTCCACAAAATTCAACTTAGCATCAACTCGAATCTCATCCAAAGGCACTTATAGTGTTGGATAAACCAAACACTTCTTAAGGTTCGACACGTGAAACGTGTCATAAACACCATTCAATTCCTCAGGCAAATCTAATCGATAGGCCACAGGGCCTACTTTCTCAATAATCTCAAACGGTCCAATAAACCTAGGTGCTAACTTTCCCCTCTTCCCAAAGCGTACCACACCTTTCCAAGACGACACTTTAAGCAAGACATAGACACGTACACTAAACTTTAGAGGCTTCCTCTTCTTATCAGCATAACTTTTCTAACGATCACGCGCATCCTTAAATCTATCCTTAATCTGCGAGATCTTCTCAGTAGTCTCTTGTACTAACTCAGGTCCCATCAACTGACCTTCTCCAACCTCAGCCTACATAATTGGCGAACGACACTTTCTACCATACAATGCCTCAAACGGAGCACATCTCACACTAGAATGATAACTATTGTTATACAAAAACTCAACCAACGGAAAACATCCTAACTTCCTTCGAAGTCTAGGACGCACGCTCTAAGCATGTCTTCCAAAGTCTGAATAGTACGCTCACTCTGACCATCGGTCTGAGGGTGATAAGCCGTACTCATGTCTAAACAAGTCCCTAATGCCTCTTGCATTGACTGCCAAAACCTTGATGTGAAACGACTATCACGATCCGATATAATCGAGATCGGCATACCATGTCTAGCAACTATCTCATTCAAATACAATCTAGCCAATCTATCCATCTTATAATCCTCATGCATAGGTAGAAAATGAGCAGACTTAGTCAATCTGTCCACAATAGACCAGATTATGTCATGCCTACTACTAGTCCTAGGCAACTTAGTCAGAAAATCCATAGCTATCCCTTCCCATTTCCATACGGGAATCTCAAGTTGCTAGAGCAGGCCAGATAGCCTTTGATGCTCAGCCTTAACCTTCAGACAAGTCAAACACTTACTAACATACTCAGCTATATCCTTTTTCATTCTAGGCCACCAATACCTATCTCTTAAATTATAATACATCTTATCAGCTCCTGGGTGTACAGAGTACTTCAACTTATAGGCTTCATCCATTATCAGGGTTCTCACCTCACCCTTTAAAGGTACCCATATTCGATCCAAGTAGTACAAAGTTCCATCACTTCTATGTTCTATCATCTCATCTAAACCTTTCTGCAATCCTGCAAACTCATCCACAACCTCCTTTTGAGCCGCAAGTATCCTATCCTTGATACTCGACTGAAGGATCATATTCATAGCTCTAACTCTCTTAGGCTTTACTCTTTCCTTCTTACTTAGGGCATCAGCCACCACATTCGCCTTACTAGGATGGTAGCGAATTTCACAATCATAACCACTAAACAACTCTATCCAGCGACGCTATCGCATATTCAACTCTCTTTGACTAAAGATATGCTGAAGAATCTTATAATCCATGTTAGGTTCATAAAAAGTGTCGATTATGAGATTTAGTTATTAGTTTTTATTTTGTTTAGAATAAAGTAGTTTGTAACAAGGTATATTATGCTAAAAGTAAGAAATAGCATAATTGCCAAAGAATGGGGACTAGATGTGAAACATTAGAAAAATAAAAGAAGGGAAGCTTCCTTCCTTCTCCTATAAATACCATTTCTAATCATCACTAGAAGGTGATGCCTTGTAATAAACTTTTCCTTTTTCCCTCCATTTAATAACATTTGAAATTTGAATACTTGCCATCCTCTACTATTCTCTTCAAGCTTTCATGGTTGATTATGTATGATTCAAGATAAACAAGACCTAACAAGTAGTATCATACGCCATTAGAGAATTAGAGTGATTCGATTTGTGAGTCTTTAACAAGTCCGAGAACCTCAAAATGACATTCGGTGAATTCGGGTGAGATTTTTGAGCGTTCAAGTTGTGTTTTGGCAGCTATTTCGAGTATTTGGACGTTATCGAGTGTTCTACTGGATTTGACGTATCGTATTATTACGGAGTTTGCATTTTCAGTAGTGTTTTCTCATTCTCGGATGTAGTTATCGTAGTCTTGGCTTATTTCTTTACATTTTCGGAAGCTTAAGTATCACTATAAGTTTAATTTCGGTAGAAAAAGGGTTGTAATAGATATATACGCTTTCTCGGTTCTATCAAAAAACGTATATTAGGAAGTTTGATAAACTCGGTTTTCTATCGAGTTTCATTAGTGTTCATACCTTTTCAGTTTTATCGAAAAGTGTGACTCAGGATTTAGTGATTTAATCTCGAAAATTCGATTACAAATGTGTTAAACATCACAAGTTCACGGTTTGATCGTGAAATTGGATTTTTGAAAGATAAATTCGGTATTGACTAAACTTGGATTTATCGAATTTGTTGTTATACGTGTTCTGGATTTTTCAGTCATCATAAATTTCGGTTTTATCGAGTTTGTGGTTACTGTTAATTTAAAATCAAAGAATTTTTTCAAGTCTCGGTTCTATCGAATTTGAAAAAATCGATTTTTTAAAAGAACCTAAAACAAGAAAATCAATTTCTGGTTCATAGCATTTCCGAGTTTAATAAGTTTTAAGAATACCAATTTTGTTAGTATTCTTTGTCCGCGTTTAGTTCTGTCCGAGAAGTGTACCGAGTTTCAGACTACTTGTTATCCGAGAACAGTGTTGTCCGAATTTGATAATTGCTACCGAGTTTGGATATCTTCTCATAAATATCACTCATTTTCGTCTACAAAGATCCAATCTTTGAATCATACGAAATGTCAACATCCAAAACATATCAGCAATCCCTTGCTGATGCCGAATCTGAGACTAGGCCCCCATGCTTGAAAGGGGTAGTTATATACCGTGGGCAAGTAGATTTAGATGATATATAAATCGAAAGAGGGAAAATCGAAAGTGGCTTAACAAAGCGCTTGATGAAGGTCCTTATCGGTTTGAAATGTTCATTCCTAACAATTTGACAGTTACCAAATTGCAAACTGCTAAGGAATTACAAGGAGATGCGTTATTGCACTATAATGCTGAGATGGAGCTCATGAATCTGATTCTTCTTTCTATTCCGAATGACATTTATAATTCTGTGGATGCTTGCACTTCGGCCAAGGACATGTGGAAAAGAGTTGAACGTCTTATGAGGGGAACTATACAAAACAAAGTTGATAGAGAAACTCGTTTTACAAACGAATTTGATCAGATTGTTGCTGAACCAGAGGAAGCACTTGTTTCAGTTTATAATCGTTTTGCTCAGTTAATGAATGATTTGGAAAGAAATGACATGCATTTTCCAATTGTTACAATTAACACAAAGTTTCTGAATAGCTTGCAACCGGAATGGTTGAAATATGTTACACAAGTTCGTCTTGCTAAACGTTTGACAGTGGATACGTTTGATGATCTTTTTGATTACCTTCAGCAATTCAAGAAACTGGTTAATGTCTCAAGAGCAAAGAAGTTAGAAAAATCTCATGATCCTTTGGCTCTCGTAGCACACACGGGTTCATCTTCCAGAAACACATCATCTTATTATGTGACACATCCTATGTCTGTGGTTGATTATGAAGATGAGTACCAGCAGGATGATGTTCACACCAATTCTGAAGATCCTTTAGCATCTGCAATGTTGTTACTTGCTCGAGCCATTAATCAAAAATTAGCTCAAGGACCGTGAAACGTTGATATTTCTCTTTGTTTTGATAAGTTATCTTTACCTAGATAAAACTTTCCTTTTATTTGAGTTTCCGGTTAGTTTACTGATATTTGCTACATCAAGCCATCAAGAAAAATTAGGAAATGACATGTTTTGCAAACAATTTGATAAAGACTACACCTCTCATGTTCGAAACTTTCATTTACACGCCCCGTGTCTGATTATTAATTCACACATTTCATAGTTCGTAACTGTTATCGATTCCAATAGGACAATGTCGAAAGAAGATTTTTTGAAACATTTTCTAATTTTTTTTCTGATTTTGTATTTTCTTTTTGATATTTTATAATTTTGTTATTTTGTTTTATAAAAAATATTTACATGTTGTCCTCAGCATTGTTATGTGATGGTGAATAATAGTAATTCCCCATTCTTGTCGTGTGTATCTGTCTTGTCTGCTGGAGGAACTACTTTTGGAACAAGCTTTGAACTTGACAGTTCATTGTGTGGGGGTTCAGGTTTTTATTGAATTCTGAGTCTGATACTGTTATGATCAGAAGTCTCGCATTTCGTATTCATCCATAGATGAAAAAATTCCTGAACCTGGTTTTTCTCAGATATCAGTCTTTTTAGACCAAAATAAGGAGTCACTTCCATTTGGTGAGGATTTAAGAGTGTAACCTGCATGTATGTTAAGTGTACATGCACTGACATACGAGTTGCTTGCCATTCTTACTGGTTTGTGATAACGTCATTGTGTACCATTTGCTGGGTTCACCTGTCAACCTTGGTTATGACTAGAGTTTACTATCGTTCCAGATAGTTCTTTTTTTGTTTTTTTTTTGGAACTACCACGCTTAAGACCTACTGTCTTGAATTCTTTTACCAGCTTGGTTTCCACCTATGACAATATCTAGCGAGTCATTATTTTCTCACTGCTCAACGTAAGTCTTTTTGATTGATGACCTATGTCATTTTTAAGATTGTCTTTCTGGTTTCTTTTGCAACCACTTGTTTGACCTACGAGTTTGTATCTCGTTTTGTATTATGGGATGGAAACCATTTAGCACGTGTGTTGACTTTCATTCAGGAATTTTGTTACACATGGTAATCATGATTTGCTTAATGAACCATTTCTGTCTTGTTGAGCAAAACAAAAATGTTTGGAGTCAGAAAAACTTCTAGAATTCCTAGAGTGTTCTACTATGGGCACAGTCTTTGTCGTGACGCAACTACTCTTAGATGCAGGCCAATTCCTAGACTTTTGGTTATTGATGCTAGGTGTTGGATTGCTACCATTAGCTATCTAGCAGAGGGCATCACACTAGGTTTTGAATTCCTACCTTTTTCTTGTGTCCTTTTTCTTAACTTACTCTAGGTAGTGTTTATGAACCAGGTCATTTGAGTATACCTTGATGAGCACATGTGCATCATGTGTTTTGTGGTTTTGCAACAGCAGATTCTCTTTTCCTTTGGACAATTAATGTGTAGGATGGTTTTGACAAATCGTTATTGACATCAACTTGGGAGGCAAACCGTTGTTTTGAAATTCTAGGTCGTTCAGACTTAAACGCAGTCGGTTGTCTAACAACTGATTGGTTTCTACGTGGTTGTAAAGCCGGTATCCCTAAGATTGATGATTTTGCAAACTTAGTATTCACACTATTTCCTGTTAATTTTCCGCTTAATACTCATTTTTAATGATGCTTTTACAATTCTTTTTTTCCTGAAGTTGAGCTTTTGAAATTTATCATTATTTGCAATCAAAAGAAGTTGTGTGTTATATGTTCTTAGCTCATCGTTGTCTTGTTCAGAATCAACATTGCTTTCGGTATAATGCCTTTTCATAAGTTTCATTTTATTTAAGGAACTTAGCCACTTTATGTTCCAATTTAGTTGTTTATTGTTTCTATTATATCTATTGTCAAGGTTTAACCTTCTGGTTTCATTACTTGTTACTTTCAAAAAATTGTCTTGTTGCCTTTTTGTTAAGCTTTTTTTTGATATTTAAGTTCAAGATTAACACAATGTGCTTCCATTCTTAAAAAATCTTTTTGAAATTGGGCAACGGTCTTTTTGAGACGAATATTTTCAGAATCAAGAGATTGATTTGAAAATTCAGTTGTCTGGTTATCAGTTAATGTAGCAGGCAAAGGACGTGTGTCATGACATTGTTCAGCATTCTGGTCAACCTTTTCTTCATTATTAAATTCAGGTTGCTCAGTATGCTGTTGTCCTGTAACAAAGATATTGATTTCAGCAGTCGTTTGTACCTTAGCCATTGGCTCTTCATCAGAGATGGGTCTAATATCTGCATCATCAACATGCGAATCATTCCCTGATTTGCTGCTTGTATCTTGCTCTTTTACTGTTGTCCCACTGCTTTCTGTATCAACCAAACTAGCATCCAATGCTTTATTCGAATCAACCTTTTCCTCTGTCGTCTGCATCAGTTTTTCATTCACCCTGCTGTCATACTCCATTTTATGCAGCGCTCTTTTCTCAATTGACTTTTTAACATAATCCATGTTTTGGATCAGTGTATCACGGAATTCTGGAATATCGAGTCGAGTGTATTCTAGAAAGTAGTTTCGTGTCATTACAATATATTCATCATTTAAATAGATCTGTGAGTTGATGAACATTTGAAACTGTGTCTCGAGTACTTTAAAAGAAGCCATGGATCCAATCTCTTGAAAATCTTTGTTGTCAAGTTGCTTTTCTAGTTGATGTAGATGATCCATGTACAAGAACATGTCCCGTGAAAGTCTCTGATCTTGACATAGAGTGTTGCAAATGCGCGTTTAAATCCCTCTTCGGTTCGACTTCCTTTTAAGTCGTTAGTTATGAAAGACATTGCAGGTGTGGATTGAAGTCGTTGTGAAACAGATTACCATGCAACTTTCTTTGATTTGATTTGAATAGTTGCATTTGTTGTATTTCTGAATCTGAACTCGCAAGAGATAAGGTCTCTTTCTTTTCATTTTATCCGTGAATTATGAAATGTGAAGATTTGTTGGATCTTAGTGGGTATTGTGATTGAAGTGTTGTTTGTAAGCAATTCACGTTCACGGATTTTTCAGTCTTATGATAAAAGCGAATAATGAATAACGGGGAGTTTACTTGTGGACTCAAGTAGAAAAACCGTGATTGATTTGATGCGGAATCAGCGGACAAAAATTCAGAAAACTGTTTATGTCAAAAAAATCATAGAAAACAAGCTTTTTGGGCCTTGAAAAATCCTTAACCTGCCAAAGGGTGGTTACAGCGTGATCCGTCTCGTTTTTCTCTTCGATTTGAGAGCTCACGGGCCTGAAACGGAGTTACGGATCAAAAGTTATGGCCGTTTTACTGAAACCCTTTTCGTCACGCAAAATTTCAAAAAAAAATTTCGTTCGGTCCAAAAAAAAATTTGCTCGTTCGATCAAAAGTTCCGCTCGTTCGATCGCTCGTTCGATCGCTCGTTCGATCGCTCGTTCGATCGCTCTTGTTCGATCGCTCGTTCGATCACGCTTGTTCGGTAGCTCGTTCGATCACGCTAGTTCGATCGCTCGTTCGATCGGCTAGTTCGATCGCTTGTTCGAGTCCGCTCGTTCGATCGCTGCGATTTGTCACTCGTTCGATCCAAACGTTTCCACTCGTTCGATGGCTGATGTTTTCCGCTCGTTCGATCGGCTCGTTCGGTAGCTCGTTCGATCACTCTTGTTCGATCGCTCTTTTGTCGCTCGTTCGATCGTACACGATTTCCACTCGTTCGATCGGTACAACTTTTTCGCTCGTTCGGTTGATACGATTTTGCACTCGTTCGATCCAAGCGTTTTGGCACTCGTTCGATCGTTCTTCACGAAAATTTCCGCTCTTTTTTTTTCACTCGTTCGTTGCCAACGTTTTGCAACACCCAAAATGAGCCACGAAATATAAATGCTTACCGAGTGCCACAAAATAACCAACGAAAAATGCCGAATCCGTATACGCTTTTCAAAAAAAAAACCACGAAATCCACCCGAGGCGATTGATACCAATTGTAGGAACCCGTTTTAACACTTCACTTCATAACACGAAACCCGAATCGAAGAAACTAGAGAGAGAGAGACTCGAAATGTAGAGAGAGAAGAGAGAGAGATGAGAGAGAAAAGAAAAAATATATTTTTAGAAAAATAAAACTAGATATTTTCATATGAAAATATCTATATATATATTTAGATATTTTAGAAAATATCTAAATATATATATACCCCTACACATTTAATGTGACGCGCGGGATATCATAAACTAGGACCCTGGGCCTCGGGGGTTTTGCGTTTTTGGGATTAACCCAAAACATAGAACAATATTAGATTAAACTATCGAGGCACGATTCCCGATATTATTCTGTTACAACATTAACTAATTAAAGACCGAAGCTCCATCGTAGAGTGACCGAGCTTCCTTGTTCGACTCAATAAATTGAGGCTAACACTCTGTAGTTTCTACTCTTGTGCAGAAAGTAAATTCTTTAGAAACTGAGCTCAAGGCACAAAGACGCTTATTTAAGGAAGATGTGGGGGGAAAGTTGGTCAAAAAGGCAAAGCAAAGGAGTGAATCTAAGACAAAGAAAAGGAAGGTGGTTGTGAGTGATTCTGACAAAGAAGACGGAGGAGAGTAAGATGTGGATTTAGATGCTCTACATGCATTGGCTAATGCAGCTGTGACTGTTGATTCCACTAAATCTCCTGGTGGTGCTTCTAGTAATCCTGATGCTTGTTCTTATGATCCTACTAGTGATGTTCCTACTACTGATGTTCCTTCTGGTGTTGCTCATACTAGTCCTTCAACCATTTCTCCTGGTAGCACAATTATTCCTACCAGTAGTTCTATTCCTGCTGCTGAACCAATTCCTGCTAGGAGTGGTACTACAACTGCTACTCCTTCATCACTTGTCAAAGATGCCAGAAAGGGAAAAGGTGTTGTTGTTGAAAGAACTACTCAATCAGATAAGACTTTCAAGCAGTTTGAAGAAGAAAGACTAGGTTGGCGCTGCTCAGAGATTACAAGGCTCAAGAACTAACAGATTTGGAAAAGCATAAGAGTGAACTCTTCTTTATGAAGGATGCTAATTTAGCTAGGCAGATGTCTCAAGACTTTGAGATGACTACAGACCAAAGAAAGAGACAGCAAGAGGTTCTTGCATCTGCTGCAAACTACTCAGATGCTACTTGGGATATAATTTTGGCTCGTCTTCAAGCAAATCCAGACTTATCTTCCACAATTTTTAGGGTAGATTTTATGATGGATAGATTTTACAAGCCAGTGGTTGCTTTGGTCCAATTCTTGAAGAAGAACTTGCTGAGCAATGGGGTCAAGAAACGGAGGATAAGGCCTATGGCACCAGCTCAGCTCGGCAATATATGGGAACTTATGTGAAGAATCAAAGGTCCTGTGTTTCAACACTACTGATTGGACTATGGCTCAAGTTCAAAACTCTCTCTGAATAGCTACAAGAAGGTATAATAGGGATTCAAAGAGTTGTTGCATTCACAAGGGGTCTGAAGAGAGATGGTAGTCCAATGACTACTGCCTTTTCAAAGAAACTCAAGACTGGTGATGTTGAATGTGACGTTTTTAATGCAGGCTCCTTCTCTGGTGTTCCACTATTGCATGTAGAAGTTGAAGATCCTTCTCAAGAGTGTTCACGAGGAGAAAGTTGATGCTCCTTTCATTCTTAGAATATTCCAGAATGCTTAAGTTGAAGTTACATTCTCAGGAAGTACAGTTGAGGATGTTGAAGTTTCATTCTACAATTGCTTCTCAAGCACAATAAAACTTGCCTCTCAACTCAGAAGGTTGGTACCCAGAAGAAGCTATTAGGCAAAAAGGTGTCATACAAAATTCTCAATTACCATTACAATTGAAGAAGAGAATCTGATGCAGAAACACAAATTGTTGCATTAAGTATGCTTATCTTGATGAGGATTATTGCTTCTGATTGTGATACACTGTTCCATTTATATGCTTGTTGTTTGCTAGAGTTATGCCTACGGGGTTATTATGATCGATATGCCATCTACAGGACTCGAAACTTCGCAAGTATTCACAGCCTTAGGAAAATCCTTCACTTGGTCACTAGAGCAGACTTGATGATGATTTATGGCCACGTGATGACGTTTTATCAAGATAAGAAAGCTGAGGGAGTTGGTCTTGCTCTTTGGAGAGATCTTAAGATTTTGATGGATTCACCTGAAGTGAATGATGGTAGTGATTTTTGGAAAACCAACACACCTGGAGTATTCAAAACTGGAAGCTATATTCTTTTTCTGGTGTTCATGTGTTAGAGACAGTTAGTGGACTGGTTATACATATGTTTGTGGACAAGAAGTATCCCCTCACTCTAAACCTTATAGAAAGGATGCTCGATCATCAGCTGGAGATTTGTCATGGAACAGTGGGTAATCAACTTACCACTGCGGTTCAGTTGATTGCCTTTCTCAAGAAACAAATTTTTGATTCCAAGCGTCCTAAGGTTCATGAATGGTACTGTTAAGTTTATTATATATCATAAATCTTTTTGCTATTTAAAATATATTTTTGATATATAAATTTTTATGTAGTAACCCTCTTACTTATTACTGTTGCACAGTGTGCATAAAAACATTTTGATGTGGGCACCAAGTTGTTAGAATGAAGCAGTTTTGGCATGTGCTTGGTTTATTGCAACACTTTTGAACGAAAAGAGAAATTTTTGGGTTTGGGTGTTGGTTAACCAACACAACAAATGGTGTTCAAATCACATTCTCACAGACCAAGAAAGATTGATTTTCCATGAGGGTACAGGCTCTGGTGTGATTCTCAAATCGTTGATAAGCTTTAATTGTTTGCTCAAAACTATCGGGTATTTAATCTACCCATATCTTCTTTGCTGGAGTTGAAATGGTCATCAATCCACCATGGATAATGCCCTTATTGGGAACCAAAGGATTGGCTAGTCCAAACGCAAACGACTTTTGGTAAAGACTTAACAAATCCGTTGATAGCTAACAATTTGCTAAAAATTGTAGGGTAATCAACTCACCTTGTTATCACAACAAAGAGTTGCTTAGTCTAGGCAAACGGCTACAGGTAAAGACATATAAAATCCATTTATGGCTGTGATGATTTGCCAAAAATCATTAGGGTATTCCAATTCACCATTGATTCATGTTCTAAGAGTTGGACTGGTTACTAATTCACCAGGGTGATGTCATGATTCCACCAAAGAATTAGCTAGCCCAAGAGTGAGTAGCTACTTGGTAAAGGCTTATCAAATCTACTCATGTAGCTAAGGTGGTTCCAAAGTTTGTTACTGGTTCAAGTTTTCCTGCTGCTTCTTCAACGTTGCTGCCTTTTGATGTTCAAGTTCAACAAGACTTTTGATGTTCGGTTCCAAGGCTATGAAGACCAATCTGTTTGACACAAGATCTGCTCAATGTTTAATGCTCATCATTATTAGTCTCTTAAAGGTGTTTGTATGAAGAAATATAGATATGTGCAGAAGTTTTATGTGTTTAAGTCAAGACTCAAGCAGATTGGATGTTGCTGTAAAGTTCATATTTTAATCCTTAAGGTTCAAGTTTAAAGATCTATCTAGAAACTGGAAATTAACTTAGTTAAATTCCAGTTTAGGGGAGGATTGTTAGGAATATGTGTAATACTTAGTTTCTACTAGTAGGTATGTAGTTCCTACTGGTAGAGTAGTAGTTCCTACTGGCAGGTATGTAGTTCCTGCTGGTAAGGTTATTATCATAGTTAGTCCTGGTAGGCTAAGTTTAGTTCCTACTGGTAGAATACTTAGTCCTGGTAGAGTCAAATAGTTATTCCAGGATAAGATTTTAGTTAGTTAGAGATGAGGATATGCATGAGCTAAATAAGGAAGATATTCATGCATATCAATCTCACGCGTTTTTAGTAAATGCTGATTAGGGTTTCTCCACTATAAAGAGAACCTACGGCTTAGGGAAATGTACACATCCAGAAAAACACATTTCTCCTTGTTAATTAATAGAAATCCATAGAAGGATCTTTTAGTTTTATTAGTCCTGTTCTTCTTATTAGTTGTGTCTATATTCCGCGTAGACATTAGCTTTTATAAGCAAGAGTCTCTCTTGTGATTAGCTTGTGATTACATAGGTTAATCACCATCCTTAACAGGCAGTAAAGATCTATCTAGAGTGGGATCTACAATTGCATAGATGTTTAATATTAAGTTTAAATTAATAAATAGATTTCTTTTTGTTAAATTTAAATATGCTTTTGAACTTTGACTATTCTATTTTATAAGCTATGTATATTTGGGAAACCTGAGAGTTTTTGAAATCTAAGATTCGTGAGTCCCGATACTAGTCTCTGTGGGGTGTCAAAAGCCTGGTCACTTAGCCGCAAGGTTGGGATGTGCCGAGACGAAAGTCGCTACATGGGATGATCTCGCCTTCAAAACTCATTATTCTTGGGTGGAACGTGAAGCATAGTATGTTGCAAAACGTTGATCCATGGTTGAAATTCAAAATAGCACATTCACTTAAGATATAATAAATGTAGGGAGTGAAAAGTTCACAAGTTGCAAATATGAGTAGTGTTAGCATCTTTACTGGTATTTAGCTGTGATTTCGTTTTAAGCTTGGTTTGGAGTAAGTGAAAAGTCGGGAACGATGAATTTATCCTTTTTGGGGCATTCTCGGATCGAAATGCATCTTGTTCTATGATCCCTAACAACTATGGAATTAATGAAAGATGAAATATTTTAAGTTTAAAAAAAATGAAAATGAATAAAAAAAATAATAAAAAAAGTTTTATCAAAATGGGAAAATATGGTGTTTTATAACTTGTGATTTCTTAACTCTCTCCATAAAAGTCTTTGCTACTTTTCAAAGATTTAGTTTGGGGAAGTTTTGAGATATTTGGTTTTAAAGCATATAATATTGCGTGAGGACACGCAATCGTTTAGTTTGGGGAATTTTGATATGTGTGAAAACACATATCCGTTTTATATCCAAAATGACCCATAAAATACAAAATTGTGCTTAAAATGTTTGTATATTGCTTGTTTTGTCTTTGTGATTGTGTAGGTACGGATAGTGCAAAAATCACAAGAAAACGGTCAAAACCGGACAAACACGGACACGGGAACCAAAAAAAGTGTACAAGAGCCGGGAGAATGCTATCAAGGTCATCAATAGTCAACTCTAGTCAAACCTGGTCAAACCTATAAAGACAAAACCCATAAATTACCAAAACAGTCCCTCAAGTTAAACCAAATTTCAAAATTATCCCTAAAAGACCTAACGGTCGTTATCTTTTATTAAACCTAAAACCAAGCCTGTTTACATTTAACAAATCCAACCCAAAATAATAAACCCATAACCCACGGCCCATTTTCTTTTTTTATAAAACTAGCCCAAGTCAAACATCTTTTCCACCCGGTCAAATACTCAAACGAGTAAATGGTAAAAAAGGCGCCAAAATTAGTTACCACTATTCATCATCTCCTTCATTTAACCACACGCTCAAAACAAAGGGTAAATGAAAATCAAGTACGTGGCCAAGTAATTCAAGTGCTAAGGTCCAACATGGCAAAGTTATACGTCATTCAAGGCTTTGATTGGTTGAAACCCAAGAAGAATGACACGCGGTCAAACACACAAGGGCAAGGATTTTACACTAAATCCTTCCCTAAAGAAGCACAAAAGGATCAAACCACGGATTGCCACGTTGGCAATCCGTGTGAGCATATCTAATCCAACGGTGAAGAATATTGAGCCAATGATTAGAGATGAAGGAAGGGCTAGGATCATTTGGAGCGTATAACAACCTGGAGACCTAGAAGCTTCCTCTCATGCTATAAATAAGAGTCTCACACTCACACACACAAAAAAATCTTCTTTTTTTTCTTCAGTTTTTAGCTTTTAGTAGTAGTTTGTAGTTTATTTTAGCTTATTTGTAATATTTAGCTTATTTAAGATTTTTTAGTGTAATCTTCTTTTAAATCAGCTTTGTAATCTCTTCTTATTAATATAATCAAGTTTGCTTTCAAATTCTGTCTTTCCTTTAAGATTTTTATAAATAAAATATGTTGAAATTGTCAAATAAGCTCGAATAAGCTCTCATACACTCATTAAGCTTATAAGGTTGTTATAATCTATTTGTTATCTAGTATTTAGGATTTAAGCTCTTAATTTCATTTTCATAAGCTAAAATAGTTTTGAGTCTAGTTAAAGGGGTGTTTGGTACAGCAGTACTAACTACAAGTTAGTACTGCTTGTGGCATTTTGGTCTTTAAGATTTGTTTTTAATCTAATATAAGTCTGTTTTAGGTAGTTATATAAACTAGGTTAGAATTTATTTAGGTTTTAAAAGGTTAATCTAGTAAATGTTCAACTCTGATTAGGTTTAGTTAGCATTATAAGCTCAAATCAGTTCTAGCTTTTGTAATTGCATAAATTGTATTTAGATAAGTGTTAAAATAGAGTAGAAAGAAGGTTAATAGGTCTGCATTGAAGGTTTTTTTCTATAAAATTATCAAGTGCGTCAGCAGTAGATTAGTAAAAAAAGGCCAATTTCTAGCTCCATTTTCAGTAGGTTAAAATAACATTTAGCTTTTAATTGTCAGCATAAAAGTAGCTTATATATCATAGTTTACAAGTTTGCAATTAGTTTTTAAATCCTAGCTTATTTTGTTATCTAAATTTAAGCTGTCAAATAATCCTTTTGTCTTTTCATTTTTAAAGTAAAATTCAGCATAATCTAAGTCTTAAGTCTGTTTTCATAGTGCTTTTTCATTAAGCTATTTTGTTTCAAAATCATTTTCAAAAGTAGATTAGAGTAGCTATTTAGTTGTAGTATAAGCTTTAATAAGCTATTTCCCCACAAGGATCCAAGAGCTTATCTAAAAATAAGCTCAAAGATCCTTGTAGGGACTGTTTGGGTCTCAGGTTTAGTCAAGAGCTTATTTCAGTTTTAATAGCTTACTTTCTTAAACTTTTGCTTAATTTGTTCTTAAGTTTGCTTAATATATTAGTTTTATTTAGATATGATCTTATTAAGTTAGTAGTGTTAGCTTATTAGCTTTTTCATTAAAAATCCAAAAGTACCAAGAGTAGCCTGTAGCTTTTTCTTAGTGCTTTTTAAGTGCTTAATTTGATTTCAAAATGTGTTTTGCTTATTAATTTAAGTATATTTTTAGCTATACTTTAGGATAATGTTAAGCTTTTTGTTGTATTTTCCAGCTTTATTTTCATTAAGTGTTTGCTTTATTTTCCAGCTTATGGCTTATTATTTTGTGCTTAATTCTTTTTAAGTTAGCTTAATAGGTTAGGGTTATCATTAAAGTAGTTTTTTTTTATCTTATTTTTGCTTATTTCAGCTTTTTGAGTCTTTAAGTTTTAAAAAAAAGCCAAAAATAGTAGTTAAGTAGTTTCTGTCATATTATAAGCTGTTTAACAGCTTATTTAGGGTTTTTCATAAAAAGTTACTTTTATTAAAAATGCTTAATTTTAGCTTATTTACAACTTTACTTTTATAAGTTTTTTTTTAAAAAAGGAGGGGAAGGTGGAAATCGGGGGTGAGCAAGACTCGAACCCCCGA
Organism: Tanacetum coccineum; assembly: GCA_026074375.1. Lineage (NCBI taxonomy): Eukaryota > Viridiplantae > Streptophyta > Magnoliopsida > Asterales > Asteraceae > Tanacetum > Tanacetum coccineum. The sequence continues at coordinate 34,574 of BQNB010060170.1, forward strand.
CCTCAACACCCTCTACCCCTTTTATAACACCACAACACACACTCACTACCACTTCGCCCTAGGGTCTTTTTCGTTAAACTCTTACAACATTTAATTTTTATACACATTTTACCCTCATAAGCTTATTAAGCTGTTTTAGCTTATTCCGTAGCTTATTCATTAAGTTGTGTACTTGAGTTTATTTTTCCTAGGTTCTAATTAGTATAAGCTATTTTTTGTAATTTTTTCTAGATTTTTTTATACATAGTTTAGTATTTTTAAACATTTATTTTTATTAAAAACTTTAAAAAAATCATAAAAAATAGAAAAATAATCAAAAAAATATAAATCTTTTTTATAAAATTTTCTTTTATCATAAAGTTTATAGGAAAATTAGTTTTGCTTTCGTAGGGTTTAATTTGCAAAATTTTGTTTTTTCCCGTTCTTGTTTTTCGTGTTTTAACGCTCATTTTAACTC
>BQNB010060171.1:0-36164 GCA_026074375.1 Tanacetum coccineum
AACTCCATCTTCCATCTCACTACTCGCTCTCACTAAAATGGCTATCATGTGGTTTGACTCACCAAGACCACCGGATCATAGTTTACGTGAATCCTTCATGTACATAGGATTGGTTGTGTTTTTGTGCGTGTGTTGTGTTTTGTATATTGTGATGGTGAACGGGATCTGGGTTATTGTTTTTGGGTATGATTGATTTCGTGGATATGGGATCTTGATGTTCTTGTATGATGTTGCCGATTGTTGTTGTGATCTTGATGTTCTTGTGTAATTGATTTATGGAAGTGATTGTTGTGATGTGATGAATTTTGTTTGTGTAGATGATAGGATTTTGTGTGTTTCGTGAATTGTGCGAGTGTTATCATGGATCTGGGTTTATGATTTGTTTGAGTGTGTATCTGTGATTTTTGTTTACACATATCTGGGTTATGTTTTGTGAGATGGTGGGGGTTTAGGTGGCAAGTATGGTGTTAGGTTTTTATTTTTATTTTTGTAAGATTTGGGGGTTTTGTTTAAGTTGAAGATAATTATTGACGAGTTATTGTTTGATGGGTGTTTGGCCAGCAATTAAGGAGCAGAGGTGGCGGTTAGGAGGCGGTGCTGAGGTGCGGCTCGGGTGGTCTGCCAGGGATGGTGGTGGTTTGCCGAAGATGGTGGTGGTTTGCCAGAGATGGTGGTGGCTATAATAAAAAAGAAAGTGTTAGTTTTATATGAATTGATTTAATAATAATAATAATAATAATAGGGAAGAAGACAAAGGGTATATATAATAAAAAAGTAGAAAATTAAAAAGAAAATGAACAAAAGGGTATTTCAGTCATTTTAGTTCGGCCAAAAACTAAAATTGGAATCAAACCTTCAAAATACGAACGTTTTTTGCACTTTCGAAATTCGATGGACCAAATTTGCAATTTGGCCAAACCACAAGGACCATTTTTGCAATTCTCTTTAGCGAATATAATTTTTTTTTGTGTAAAATGAGTTTAAAAATAATCACTAAAAACAAACACTTAAAAGCTATTAGATATAGTTTAGAAAACGAAATTAGTGAGTTAAAAGAAAAAGTGTCAAAACTCAAAAAAAATAAGGAAGTTGATCTCGAGTGTACAACATGTCAAAAACTTAAAATTGAAAACGAGAAACTAAAAGAGGAAGCTTCCAAGCTAACTTAATTTGAAAAGAGTACACACTCACTTAATGAAATGCTAAGTTTTCAAAAACTATTCGGAGATAAATCGGGTCTAGGTTTTAACTCATTTGAAGCATCAACAAGCGAGACTAAGCAAATTAAAATTTTAAAATCTCAAACCTCTGAAACAGCAGGTGACGGGCCCGTAATTAAAGGGGACGGCCCCTGATTGTCCAGCCGGTCCCTAAAATAAATCAGGGACCGTCTGACTCTTTGACAGAAAAAGTAAAATATGTTTCGTTTTCAAAATCCATTTTGGGTCCTTGACCAAAACATATAATGGTAAATGACGTTAAAATTCCTGTTGCTAGTGATGATGAGGTTAAACTTTTTTATAAACCTTCATTAAAACCTGGAGTTGGATTTATGAAACCGAATTTTAGGTCAACAACTCCTCCTCCTAGAAGAATTAATAATTCTCGTCCTCGATCTAAAACACCGCAACCAAAGAGAAATCTTAGACGACAAAATCATCCAAACAATTTTCCCGTAACTTGGAATAACTTCCAACAACAAAGTTACATGCCGTGGGGAATTTGTCCATTTCTACATCCCAACCAAATGCAAGAAATGAAAGGGATGTTTATGTTAGACAATGATAAACCCCATAGGAGATATGTTTTATTCATACGATATTTATAGAGTACATAGCATAATGAAACCCTAATGGACCCTGAGCCCACAAACCGGGCCGGGCCTATTTATCCTTTAATACCCCCTGCAGTCCGAGCGGCGAAATCGCGAAAACTCGGACTGAAGAAGAAAATTAAGAAAGCAAAATAAAACAACAAACCAAAATAAAACGGGATAACCCAAAGTATCCCCTATTCTAATTTTTTGTTTACGGATAACCAAAGTATCCCAAACAGTCGTCTCGGGAATAAGAACCCTAGATTCGACACCAACAAAAGTCGTCTCGGGAATAAGAACCCTATATTCGACACCAACAAAAGTCATCTCGGGAATAAGAACCCTAGATTCGACACCAACAAAAGTCGTCTCGGGAATTAATACCCTGGATTCGACAAAAAAATAATAATTAAATAACTATAATTTTTTTTATTCAACATCACATAACTAAAAACAATAAAAATAAAACCTAAATCACCCCAATCACCACCATGATTCAGAATCATCACCCTGGACAGAAGCTATCTTCGAGTTGACTTCCACTTATTTTTCATGTAAAACAATGGACAAATTAGAACATCCTTTTTACCAGGATTCCTAAGAGAAAACCTTACACTCGAATTAACCAAACCTTTAACTTTATCAGGCCTAAACAAACAGAATTGCCAAACAATAATAGCACCCCAATCATGGCCAACAACAAAAACTTTATCTTCACCCATTTGTATTATGTGCATGTTTAGGCTGTTGACTTTTATTGCCTTGTGATCTATGTCTTCCATGCTTTACTTCTCAATAGACAGGGGTTGTTAGGTTTTGTGCTTTTGTATCGGATCAGTAAGGTTATATGATATATATTGGATGATGATGTGATGATGAATGAAGATAAACAATATACTGCAATGATGATGAATGATTTTTATTGAGATCTGTGTAGATGATGGATTAGAAAAGAAAAAAAAATGACGGCAGATCTGGATTTTAGGTTTTTGGGTTTGGTATTGAGAGGATCACGGGTTGGTCTCTGATACCATGTTAGACAATGATAAACCCCGTTGGAGATATGTTTTATTCATACGATATTTATAGAGTACATAGCATAATGAAACCCTAATGGACCCTGAGCCCACAAACCGGGCCGGGCCTATTTATCCTCTAATAGTTTAATACTAACAATTTTTGGACCCATGAGATATTGGGGACCAAATATTTTGAGTTGTTATGTGATATAAATAGATATGCCTTGGAATTAATTTGGAGCACGACGAGTGAATCAAAAATAGTGGATGCACTAAACACATGGCGGGCAACCGAAAGCTTTTCTCCACCTACAAGGCATATAATGGAGGTAACGTCATTTTGGTAGTAATCTACGCGGTAACATCATTGGCAAATGTACGATTTCTCACGACTCCCTAAATATTGCAAATGTTGAGCACGTAGATAACTTATGATTTAACTTGCTAAATGTTAGTCAAATATGTGATAATAAGTGTAAAGTAATATTTTCCGAGCATGATAACGAAATAATTAAGGATGGAAATGTCATAGGTAGAATTATTTGAAAAACGGCTTATATGTGATGAAATTAGGAAAGAAGACGAAAGATAAAATCTGTCTTACCACGTTTTCGTCTGTTTTATCCGATTTCGTTTGTTTTTAACCGTTTTCATACGTTTTGTATGTTTTCGTCCGTTTTTATCCGTTTTTATACGTATTTGGTCGTTTTTGTCCGTTTTTATACGTTTTGTCCGATTTATTCGTTTTCGTACGTCTTTATACGTTTTCGTCTAATTTTATTCGTTTCGTCCGTTTTTATCCATTTTGATCCATCTTCGTTCGTTTTTATACGTTTCGTCCGTTTTTATACATTTTCGTCTTTTTTATCCGCTTTCGTCCGTTTTTATCCGCTTTCGTCCGTTTTTAATCGTTTTCATCGCTTTATACCTTCTTATATGTTTTTACACGTTTTGAACGTTTTTGTACGTTTTTATAGGTTTTTGTCTGTTTTTATCCGTTTTCGTCCGTAATATATGTTTTTGTACGTTTTCATCCGTTTTTTTACGTTTTAGTCTGTTTTTTACGTTCTCGTCCGTTTTTTTAAGTTTTCGTCCGTTTTTTACGTTTTCGTCCGTTTTTTTATGTTTTCGACTTTTTTTTACGTTTCGTCCGTTTTTACGTTTTCGTCCGTTTTTTACGTTTTCGTCCGTTTTTTTACGTTTTCGTCCGTTTTTTAAGTTTTCGTCCGTTTTTTACGTTTTCGTCCGTTTTATACGTTTTCGTCCGTTTTTTTACGTTATCGTCCGTTATTTTTGTTTATTTACGTTATCGCCTGTTTTTTTACGTTTCGTCCATTTTTTACGTTTCCGTCCGTTTATTTACTTTTTCGTCCGTTTTTTTACGTTTTCGTAAAATAACGTAATAAAAAGACGAAAACGTAAAATAACGGACGAAAATGTAAACAAACGGACGAATACGTAAAAAACGAACGAAAACGTAAAAAACGGACGTAAACGTAAACAAACGGACGAAAACATAAACAAACGTACGAAAACGTAAAAAAACGAACGAAAACGTAAAAAACGGACGAAAACGTAAAAAAACGAAGGTAAACATTACAAAACGGACGTAAACGTAAAAAACAGGGAAAACGTAAAAAAATGAACGAAAACATAAAATAACGTACGAAAACGTAAAAAACGGACGAAAACGGTCGAAATCGGTTGAAAACGAACGAAATCGGTCGAAAACGATCGAAATCGGTCGAAATCGATGAAAATCGGTCGAAAACGGTCGATATCGGACGAAAACGGTCGAAATCGGTCAGAAACTATCGAAATCGGTCGAAAACGGTCAAAATTGGTCGAAATCGGTAAAAATCGGTGGAAATCGGTTGAAATCGGTCGAAAACGGACGATATCGGTCGAAAACGGTCGAAATCGGTCAAAAAACGGTCGAAATCAGTCGAAAATGGACAATCGGTCGAAAAAGGACGGAATCGACCGAAAAAGTCGAAAACGGTCGAATGCAGTCGAAAACGGTCAAAATCGGTCGAAAACAGTGTAAATCAAGCGAAATCGTTCGAAATCGGTCGAAAGCGAACAAAAACGGTCGAAATCGGTGAAAATCGGTCGAAAACGGTCGATATCGGACGGAATCGCTCGATATCGGTCGAAATCGGACGAAATCGGCCGAAATCGGTCGAAAACGGACAAAATCGGCCGAAAAAGGTCGAAAACGATCGAATACGGTCGAAATAATTCGAAATCGGTCAAAAACGGATGAAATCGTTCGAAATTGGTCGAAATCGGTCGAAATCGTTCGAAATCGGTCGAAAACGAACGAAAACGGTCGAAATCGGTGAAAATCGGTCGAAAACGGTCAGAAACTATCGAAATCGGTCGAAATCGGTGTAAATCGGTCAAAATCGGTGTAAATCGGTCGAAATCGGACGATATCGGTCGAAAACGGTCGAAATCGCTCGAAAACGGCGAAATTGGTCGAAATAGGTCGAAAACGGTCAGAAACGATCAAAAATGGTCGAAATCGTATAAAAACGTTAAAAACGGATGAAAATTGCTATACCCAACAAGACCCATCTATAAAAAAGTACCCGACCATTATACCCATGTTTATTTTGTTCCATCATATTTAATAGTCCATCAAGCCCGCTGACAATAAAAGAGGGAGTCCATTTAGCCCATCATACTTAAAAAAAGAGTCCAATTGACCCAAATGTTGACTCATGGGTATTATTTGCCAGCTATAACAAAAACCTATAAAATCATACACTTGTTACCAATTAATGTAAAAAAACGGATGAAAACGTACACAAACGTATGAAAACGTAGAAAAACATAGAAAAAAATATGAAAACGAACGGAAACGTAAATAATCATATGAATACGCAGAAAAACGTAGAAAATGTGCGAAAACGTAGAAAAACGTGCGATAACGAGCGAAAACGTAGAATAACGTGCGAAAACGAGCGAAACCGTGTGAAAAGGTAGAAAGTCGTGCAAAAAAATGCGATAACGAGCGAAAACATGCAATTAAATAATTTTTATGCTTATGGTTGTAGCAGTGTTAATCTCGAGTAGAATCACTAACAACTAACAAGCCGTTCTAAAAAAAAAAATCTATGCTTATGGTTGTAGTTAATTTTTATTAATTTTATTTGTAATTTATGTTTGATTGCTTTTATTTGACTATGAAAAAGAAAAAATGATTAAAAGTAGTTTTATCTAAATATCTTTTCTTTAAAGAAAAATATAACTCTATCTAAACATGTTTTTCAGAATTCTCAGCTCTTCTTTACAGAAAAAAACCCACTCCATTTAGTAAAAATTTAAAAATAGAAAAACGAAGTTTTTCCACAACTAATTTACTCAAACTAAAATATAAATAATATTCGAAAGATTGTAAATAATATTGTAAATTCAAACAACAAATTAGTATTTGGAGCCAATGGGCTTATCACTAATGCCTCTATATATATTAATCACAGAAGATAAATATTATATGGATTGATTTTGTATAAATAAAGGCCTAAAATTGTTACTTATAGAGTAGTGGATAGAAAAAAAGGAAGTGCGTGGCAAGATATATTTCACAATTCACAGTTAAAACCATAAAACATAGACGACCCCAATAAATTACCCCCATAAACAAAAAACTCATCACAATCATAAGAAGAAGTCCAAAAATTATCAACCGCCGCATATCTCTTAATAGTATTATCCAATCTTCACCATCACAATGAGATGGGACGAATTGCAACACAATTTCCAAGAATCACAATCTCAACAACAACAACAATATGATTATCAAGATCAACAACATCAAGACGCAGAAGCAGATAATTCGTATCTAAAATTTGATACTTTATCTCTCATTTCTGAACCTAAGGTACACAATTCAATTCCCCATACTTTTTGACTTTATTTCAGCATTTAAATTTGACTTTTTTTTTGTTAGGATTATTACCGGATACTTGAAGTCGATTATGAAGCTACCGATGAAGAGATTCGTTCCAATTTTATTCGATTAGCTCTGGTCAGTTTTTTTTCCTCATTCAGTTTAAATAATCTGAAATTGGTATTCAATTGTCTTTCTTTGATTATTTTTAGGGTTTGAAATGTAAGAATATAATTTAATTTAAAGAGAAAAAAGGCCAAATCTTTTATGTAGTGTGCCCTCAAGAGGGTATTTGGGATTGGGTTTTTTCCTACTAAAAAGAAGCTTTGAAATAAGCACTTCCGGAAATAGTATTTGGATTAGCTTATCTTGTGAAAAAAGTATATATAAAAATGTAAAATAAATGGACCAAGTAACCAGAATGCTTATTTATAGTATAAAAGTTTAGGTTTGATACGAGGGTCCAAAGGTTATTCAAATTTTATCTCAAATAAGTATTATGAAATAAGTAGCTCTTCCCAACCTGTAGTTTTGTTAGACTAAAATACGCCGAAGCAATCTGGATTATCCAAAATTGCTTATCTACTTAAAAATAAGTATATATATATATATATATAAGCAGAAAAGTTAGAAATCTCAAACATCTTCTGACTTCTGCTATATCAAAAGTTAGATGTTTTGGGTTTTGTAGTTGTGATCTTTAATTAGTTAGATCTTATGGTATTGGACAGAAATGGCATCCTGACAAGAAAAAAGGCGAGGATAGTGCCACATCCAAGTTTCAAGAGATAAATGAGGCATACCAAGGTTTGGATTTCCATATTTCTTCTTGAAATTGTTTCGTGTTTTTCATTTTGGATGGTATAATTTCTACTTTAGGGCTACTTTCCATTAGTTTTACATGACTGGTAGTGCGTTCTGTTTGTTACATGTGATTAATTGTACTTTAAAGTGGCAACTTGACACTATCTAGCATATATGTATCTTTATATTACAAATTGGACTTTCTTTTTATCCTTTTTAACGTGTATCATTTGGTGATTAATTTGTTATGTTTTGATGATAATGCAGTCATATCGGAAGACTTATAGATTTTCTGCTTATTCTTTTAGTTCATTTATACTTGATACTAGGATGTGGAGAATAGTACTACCTAAAGTATATGTCAGTTAACTTGTATTTATTACCACTTACAAAAAAAAGGTGCGTGTTTTCAGTATGGGCGATTATATATACAAAGACATACCTTATCAGTTGATTGAGAAAAAAATTAGTGGTAATGCTGTCTCAGTTCAATAAGAGATGAAAATTCGTAAAATTATAAATTTGAAACCAGTGATAGTTTCTGAATTTACTTTTGACGTCTTAGGTACATGTGTATATTTAGGGAAGAGAGGTTAGGTCACACAACCTATTTTACTATGGTTATAAAGAAAAGTAGAAGCATGTTAGATATAGGCGTATTAGCTCAAAGATGTGCGTATATATACATTCAACATCTATCTATAGGATTAAGTTCTATCATCCATTGGAGAAAGGTATTAGAATATATATAATTGCGTCTACGGAAGAAACATATACAAGTGCTTCTGAATTCTCTTGGTACTAAAGTGAGTTAGAATCGATAAATCTTGGTATTCCCATATTTTGTATCCTTGTAACATAGACATTTATACATCCATCTGTTTGTGGGCCTGTGGCAATTTTGCATCCTTATGTATATCGAGGGTGTTGTGGTCCTTGTGGATTACTGATTTGGTTTGGAGACCATATGGCAACGAGCGAAATTGATCTTACATTGGTTGGTCACGTTGATTCTTATTCTATCATCTGTGGTTTCCATCCCTAGTTCACTTTTCCCTAGTTATTATTAGTTAGAGGCGTGGCATGTTGACTTGAAGAAATTAGTTCCTACTTTCTTTAGGTACTATAGGATGCCACTATCGGGGTCTATTAAGGCTAGCCTAGTCTGATTAGTTTGTTCAACATATAGACACGCGGTGGGCCTTTGTCAATTTATATATTTGGGTTGCCTGTTTGTCAGTTATTTGCTTGGGTAGCCCTTTGTTGCTTTTTTAATACTATACATTTTCCCCCTAAATTTACAAATACACACTCTATAGACTGCAAATTTAGATCTAAAAGACCAAGGGTCGAAGGTCAAATAGATAATAAGAAGTTACACCAAATGGAGTCGTGTGAGCTTGTATAGGATTTGTGTTCTGTTGTGCCTGAATGAACAGCAGACTCGATGTGGCACTGATTGTCAACTTTATGTTTGGTTGGGCTCTGGCGCACGATAGGCTTGTGCTTGTAAGAGCTCTTGTAATTTGTAACTAGCTGGCTTATCCACCTTTTTTACTAATGTATGGTTTTTTACAGTTAAAATCTTATTTAGATCAGTTTGCTATTTTTGTTACGAATGTTAATGTTCTTATCCTTGGTGTTTATTTGACCTTTTGAACATCAATGAGAAATTATATCTTTAACTATCATAGCATTGCAATATTCTGTCTTGCAGTGTTAAGTGATCCTATCCGTAAAGAAGAGTACGACAGGAAGGGAATGTTATACCTTTATGATTATAACATCGTGGTAAGCATCATCATCGTTATCTAATACGTTCTTTAATTAATTGCTTGTTCAGCAATTGATCTTAAGACCCCATTCGCCTTGTAAATGCAGGATTACCTTAACCGTTATAAGGGCCTGATCTTAACTTGCAACGGCCTTGGAATGAAGACCTCAATCTTGTGAAACACCGAGTTTGGTACATATGGGTTATCCTTGAGGAGGCAGTTGATGTTATGGTGGTGCAAGTGCAGATAAATTTGCAGTTTCTAGATTTAACTGCAAACTATTATGTAAAGCTTTGTATCATTGCTGTTGCAGTCAGTTTTAGTATTATGCTTAAAAACATTTAACACCCTTTTCGTAGGGCTTTTCTTCCACACTAGAGTCAACAAATCCAAAGCATGATACAGTTTTGAGTGCATCAGATACAATTCATGTTAGTGTTACTTTGGATGTGTATGTGCATTGGTGTTGATGAATGTGTATGTGCATAATTTTGTTTTCTTAACTGATGATCCTATTTTATGGATTGAAGGATTTTGATGTATTGACATTGTTCTTGAAGTAAATTTGTAAAATGTCTTTTTCAGTACGAAAAATGATTCCAATTTTTTTTAGAATGGCAACTTTATCCTCCTAATCTCACGTATCTCACACATAATACCTAACAATAACACAAAAAAGAAATCGGTTTTCTTCCGTTAACGTTTATCCTTTTTGTCTTTTAATCTCCAACGAAAACGTATAGGCGGTCTTGTAACATTTTATCTAACTCAAAATTTCATGCTACATTACGGGCTAAATCTATATAGTTTTTGATAGTCGCAGACGTGATTGGAAATCTTATTTGTATAGTTTTAAAGGAAACGAACAATGAATTAGTGGAATGAGGGATGAAGAGAGAAAGGGGGAGAATGACAATCATTGGTGGACCTTTCCTTGAACGAGTCACAGAGCTCCCAACGGAGCGGTTTAGGGTTCTGAAATTTCATCTCTAGTTGGGACTTTCAGTTTGAAGGTTATAAAACATGGTGCGGGTTCATCTCTCTCGACCAGTTCAGCTTCAAGGGAGAGTACAAGAAGCAAGAAAGATAAATTAGAAATGACTTGTGCTTGCATATTTGCAGTGTGAACATTGCATATATTTCTTTTGGCAATTAGCAACAGCAAAACCAGAAATCAACCAGAAACAGGCTATACATGGTTAAATGATTATCAGAGTTTTTATCAAAGCTACAAAATGGGCTTCAGGTTACACAAAGTGATAATTCATTATAACATCAAGAACTTAGAAAATGCTACTCTCATTTGCATATCATGCAGCGAAAAAAATTGTACATTCTCCTCGATTTTACCAGTCATTGACATCTTTTGTTAGTGAGTCAAGAAGCTCAAATGTAGTAGTAACCTTCTTTCCCTACACAATACCTCAATAAGCTGACTCCACACTCTTGGTTCGGGGTTAAACCCCATATATGCCAACACTGACAAAAACCATAGCTGCATCAACAACCCTTCCACCTTCACAAAGATCAACCAGCAACTCATTCGACGTAGCAAAATGCGGGATGAACCCTCTACTCGCCATCACACCTACCAGCTGTGTTGCCTTCTCCAGATCCCCTATTTTGCATAAAGAATTTAATACGATCCTATAACTTGACTTGTCCAAATAAAAACCTTCGTGAGGCAACCTCTCAAGCATTTCAAAAGCTTCATATGTTCTATCATCTCTACACAACCCCACAAGTATTATATTGAAAGTTATAGTGTCACCTTTACAACCTTTTTCTTCCATTTCTTTTAGAACAGCCATAGCTTCGTCAACTTTACCACCTCTACACAAGCAATTGATGAAAGTTGTATAGCCGACCTTATCAAGATCTAACCCGACGTCTTTCATTTCATTAAAAACCCTTTTCGCCTCTTGTAAATTTCCTTCTTTACAAAACCCATTCATTAACGTTGAGTAGTTGTATATATTCGGGTCACACCCGTTTTTCTTCATGAAGTCCATTATCTTCATAGCCCGGACAACTTTCCCACCACGACAAAACCCGTTGATTAAAATATTGTAAGTCAAGGCATCGGGCACTATTTGATCTTTCGAGACCATTTCCTCAAACAGATTAATTGCTTCTTCAAGTCTTCCTTTCTCACATAGGCCTTCCATTAAGGTTGAATATGTAATCAAGTTTGGGTAAGAAAGTTTCGACAATTTCATCTCCTTCACCACCTCGAAAGCAGATTCGAGATTTCCTTGTTTGCAGTGATGTTTAACCAAGATGTTGAAGATACTAAGTGTTTGATAATGACATATCAAAAGGTGTAACTTTAGTTTACGTAGCAAGAGGAGGTTCTGCTAAATAATCATCCTATGATTTGGTCTCAATAAAAGATTAAGACTAGTGCTCTCGGCTTTCATAGGAAGGCTTTAACTGACAATTGGTTGGTTGTGACTTGAAATATCCTAGAACCCTTGTATGAAGTGCAGATTTTGGGAAAATATTATCGGTAAATGTCGTCATCAGATCAAGAATAATATCCATTTCACATGAAATTTGCAAGTTTCGTAGGTCATTTGATAAAGAATAGAGTCGACATCCTCAAATTTCTTTAAACGAGCAAGTTTGTGGAGGGTAACAGCATAAGTGGAGTGATTGTGATTAAAACCCTTTTGATGAGCCACACCCTTATATAAAAATTATCACAAGAAACACTGGTTTGGGTATTTCTCACGTTCGTTGATCACGTGATGGTAACTCGTGAGATATATATTGGATTTTTTTGGGGTTTCTCCGTGACATGTTCAACTAACATATGATGTTCTGTGAAGATTCTGTTGTGTGGGCTTACAGGTTTTTGGCGGTATCCAGGCTTTGATGTAATCATGAGGGGTACATGGAGAATCCATGGTAACACGGACAAGGCTGTTTTCGAAACAGAAAGGGAGAAAAATGGAGGCGTCGTGTCCAGCAGTCAAGTTTTAAGTGTCTATGCGAATGAGAAGTCAGTGGAAACAACCAAAATAACTCTGATTTAGAAAAAATTTCATATACAGAATGGCGAAGATGAAGTTGGGAACTCTAGCCGCCTACCAGTTTTGCAGATAAAAAAACTAAAAGATCCTGACGGTTTTAACTCAATACAACAAAGGTAAAAATAGATGAATAATATTAAACGTAAAACTGTTAAAGATTGATATTTGGATACATAGCTATGGATTATTTACTATTAAAAGGGCATGGCGGGGGGGTTATAACATGAACAAGCAAAATTAAAAAACGTTATGCGGTAAAACAAGACAATTTGAGATTTGGGATTCATAGAAGGCGTTATATCAAATAACACACCAAGGAAGATCATAAATAACACATTTCAGTTCACTACACCATTTGTCTAAACAAGGGATAAGATGAAACAATAAAAAAATTTATTTGGTTGAAACAATCAAAGGAGGATAACCGTATAAATGTAAAAAAAAAAAAATGGAAGATGGCATTTTTAAGTGATAAAATTCTTTAAAAAACTTTTATCAAATCACCTATTTGTGCATAACATAACAAGAATTGCCTCATGACTTCTAAAAACGATGCATTGTTCACCATATTCAAGCTACCACCTTCATCAAACATATTACCTGGAGTTATAAAGAAAGATTGAAAGATATCTTTGACAGAAGTGGTTGAGAATAAAAATTTGAGAAATTTGCTAACCGATTCTACCCGTTGTTGAGAGGCTCAAATAATAACTAATTAACTACTCGTATAAATAAACTTGCTAAAACAACTGTTTACATTTACCCTCTCCCCCCCAAAATTATAAAAATAGTTAATTATTTGCATCTTTATCACGGATTTAGTCACTAAACTAACTTCTCTTTTGTGGATCCTTTCTTTGTGGTTCGACCTGTTACGGTCAAACTTAGTCAACTTAACGGAGTCAGGCAAAAAGGACCACAAAGAGAGGATCAAAAATAAAATAAAAATCTAAGGACTAAATTTGTTTGGTACGACCATGTGAGTCTCCTACCGAAATGTCAAGGTGGTAACTAGAAATTGTGTAGGCTAGTCTTTGGACAAGGGAATATCGTTTTATCTCCTATTGTTCTTTCGGGACTTGACGTCTAATGGAAATGTTACGCAGTCCGGTCACTTCATTGGCTCGAAGATAGTGTTGGAGAAGAAAATTTCATGTTATATAGTGCGGACATTGATTGCATTTTGCAACTAGTTGAGTCTACGTTTAGGGACTCGACGAGCATATGCTCATATCGTAGTTTTTAGCCACAATGGTAATAATTTTTTTCCCAATCCAAATAAAGAGTAAATGTTATACTCTATTCGTATCTACTAACAAAAATAACACAGTTTAACAAAAAAACATCACCATTGCAACTTTATTTTTCTTGTTTTTTTGCACAATAATAATTTTACTCTTAATTAATTAGTTTATATTCCCTCCGTCATATTAAAAGTGTTCACCTTATTAGTTATGTTTGTCTCATGAAAAGTGTTTGGTTTATATTATATATATATATATATATATATATATATAGAGGAAAGTTAAAATAAAAAGACAAAATCTGTGGAGAAGGATAAAAAGAATTTTTTGTTTTTAAAAAGTTCTCACTTCCCCCCCCCCCCCCCCCCCAGACCCCAAAAAATTTTAATAAAAATTCTACGAAATCAGGTATGTTGGGCATACAATTTTTTTTAAAGTAATTTTTTAATTTTGAGTTTTTCATACGTTTGTTTTAATGCACAAAAAATAAAGTTTGATGCACAAAAAAATTTTCATGCACTAAATTTTCTACTTGTTTATAGTTTGATGCGAAATAAAATTTTGATTAAACTAAAAAGTCAATAGTAGTTGGGTACAAAAAGTATTATTTTATGCTACAAAAAAAACCGATTTTAATGCTGTACAAACAGTCTTTTCTTTCATAATTTTTTTTCGGCAAAAATATCTACTTTTAAAAATAAATTCCTTCACAACTTCTTTCTGACTCCAAATTACACGATACTTGTGGAATTTTTCAGAATTTTTGAGAACTTTTTAATATAACATTTCTCTTTTTATCCTCTACTCCACGGATTATTTTGTCTTTTGTTTTGATCTTTATCCATTTATACTATTATATTTTATATTTATATATTTCTATATATATATATAATAGGAATAAAAATCAAATAATGACAAATATTCGTTGTCGGAAGGATTAAAAAGATTTATTTTTTTAAAAAAAGTTCTCAAAACATTCTAGAAAAAAATCTATAATAGATAGTGTACGTTGCGTGCATGATAAAGTTGTAAACGGACATAGTTTTTATTCAAAAGTGGAATAGTTTTGCCGAAAAAAATTATTTAAAAAAAACGTTTGTGTTATTAAAATCGGTTCTTTTGTGATCAAAAATTTGTTTTTGTTACCCACTTCTTCATGTTGATGCTTTGTAAAAATTCGTTTTTGTACCCAACTTCTTTTGACTTTTTGCATCAAAATTTTATTGCGCATCAAACTATAACAAGTCGAAAATTTTGTGCATCAAAAATTTTTTTTGCATCAAAATTTCTTTTTTTGCGCATTAAAAAAACGTATAAAAACTCAAAATTAGAAAAACTTCTTTTACAAAAGTTTTATGCACCAACATACCTGATTTAATGAAATTTTTTTAGAATTTTTCGAGAACTTTTTAAAAAAAAGTTTTCTTTTTATCTTTCTCACGAATATTTATCTTTTTATTTTAACCTTCCTCTATATATGTTTTGAAAACATATACACATTTAAGTTGATCAAAAAAACTTCACATTAATTATACAAAACTCAATCTTATATTATATAAGATTTTGTTGTCATTAACGATTAATTTAGGGATATTAATTGTATTTTTATTAAAAACTTGCATACTTAACCTTCATGCGTTCCAAACCAAAAATTAATAGAAGAAAATTTGTTTTATATTATTTATATTAATTGTATTTGTTTTGTTTGGCCCTTCGTAAACCAAAAATTAATAACGAAAGTATTTTTTAATAACCCTTTTTTTTCTAGTGAATAGTGTTTTTAGGTCCACAAATGTATAAACCAGGTAATAAGAAATATGACATGGATAAAGCAACTCGTTAATTTTGAAGGAAACTTGTTAGTTGGAAAGTTTTAATCATCATCTTTCATACTTTAATACCTTAGATTGTTAAAAATAAAGTTAGATACCTTAATTAGATATTAAAAGTAAATTGAGTATATTTTTATGCATTTTGCCTTTTATACGAATGTTTAGTTTTATTTTGAAAACTTTATTTGTTACAAAATGCTTAAAAAAACTATTTATTTACACCTAGTTTGTTTCATATACGTGGTTGAGAAGCATTGCGCTTTCACCGGCGAATGGACATTATTTGACTTTGTCTGTCTGTTTTTTACCAGATGTGTCATAGTTACATTTTCACAAATTGTCACTTATTCAGAAGATACCTTGACATGAACAATATTTTAGGCAACATATAAAGTAACTTTAAACGTTAACGGATTGGAAGTAGGAGCGCTGGGAAGTTATTTACAAAAGACGTTGATCAATAATAGGATGTGTGTCCACAAAGAAAGATGGGACACAGAAGAGGTTCCGGCGAGAAAATAGTTTGCACCAAACTACATGTCACGACATTCTCTTTCACATCCTTCACTCTACAGGTACCATCTCTTTTCTTTGTTAAAAAGCATTTATAATGTAATGCTCATGTGTTTCTTTGTGGACCTCCACAACAATAAGTCATATGTAAACATTGTGATACGATTGTATTCAAAAAGTAATATTGGACAACAACCTTAATACAATTCAGTGAATGTCCTCTAAAAACTCTTTTTATTTATAATTTCCTTGGGCCACGTTGTATTGTTCGTTTTTAATTCCAATCTTAGCACACGTATTTATTAAAGACATTGTTGTTTGCGAGCATAGGTAATATGTTGAATGGGCTCTGTACCAAAAGAACAATGAGAAATGAAGAGGACCCCATGGTAAAGTGATTTGCATACCAATCTTTTTCCTCGACGGTATGCTCTTAGGCTTCCATATTGTGCCTGTGGTATAGATCGCTTTATGTTGATGTGAATGTCAGCTTTGTGAATAACTCACAGTTTTTGTACTTTTAGTTTCTTATATGCAGTTCTGAACGAAGTTAGATAAAGTAGGCTTATTGTATTGAATTGATTGTTGTTTAAAAGGGTTGAAATTTAAAATAGACATTATTGCGGCATTTGTAAAATAACGCGCATATGTCAATGAAAGTTTGTCGATACATAAGACATCAGATAGGGTTTGTCATTAAAAAGAATTGTTGATTCATATAGTATTCTTGAGCAGCTTAATGAGCTTGTTAGGGTTACCAAAATCTCGGTTTGTTATGTCTATCCGCCTGATAAGTTATCTCAATGAATACAGTCACACTTCTTGGAAGAGGTTAATTAATCGGGATATAAGGTGATTGGTGATAAAAATAAATACTAACAAGGTCATGCTCCCGTCTCATCTTTTGTCTCGAAGGTTTACATGTTTAAAAAATAAATGGAAAAATATCATCGCCCAAAAAATAAGCCTCAGATGTAAGAGCTATTCAAAAATTAATGTATTTCACAAAAATCTGGTCTTAAGGCACTTCTCCTGTCTTTATCAACTTGGTTTCAACCCTTTACCCTACACGCTTAACATTTTGCCAACTTTAATTTTCGATACAATTTTGTCCTTAGGGCTTAAATATTGCGTCCTATCTCATAAAGTTAACGTACGGGCGATACGGGGAGGGATAGATAGGGTACTGCGACTCGCCATGCACTGCAAAGCACGACGACGTGTTGTATTACCCCGCCCACATGATACAGGGCCGATCTTCACCCAACAAGACCGTTCAACCACAAAGCCAATTGTGTTGCTGGAAAACTTAGAACTGGGGAGTTGAATAGTTTTTACCAATTTTCAAAATAAAAAACTTAAATTGTCCTACTTATTGTGACTTGTCTATAGATATACCATAGTTGTATGCTGATTACGATTTAGTAAATGGACATAAGTAAATGCGGTATTATAAATAACGTAAAAAAAGCTTAGGAAAGATCAAAAACCATATGACCCCGCATGATGTATCGTTGGTTCGGCTACAATCAGCTCCTTTCGCACTACTCAACTACTCCCCAGAGTACTACAACGAGAGAGCTTTTCTTCATTATATCAAGCGAAGTCCCTTTAGAGGCGAAAGAAAAAACGTACATGTCGCTTACATTTTTTACAGGTACTAAGCTAAATACCGATTTCTACTTCGAGATAGAACCAATTCTTAACACACTCACGTATTTAAGGCACTAAAAAATAATTATTCCTATCACATTACCACAAATGAATAATACAACATATAGTAGATGAACAGTACGAGGATAAATCATTCAAAACGTGATTGACTCGTTTAACATAATAATACTTAATGCTTGATGTCTTCTTTTGTGATTACTTCACTAAGGATGTGAAATGATGGATCACTTCTGTAATTAGATGACTTGAACAGTATTTTTAAATGATCAAAGTATTGTAAAGATAAATATGCAAGAGAAAAATATATTAGAAATGGGTTGTCTAAAATGAAGACATGAGGTTGCTATTTATAGGAAACATTTGAATTTCAAATTCTGGCCAGGCTGGCAGTTCGCACGGATCTACGGATCGCCCTTAGCCTGGATCCGTCTTTGTTTTATGGTTAGATCATGTGATGCTCTGGGCACTTATTTTGTATTTTTGTGAAAATTTACCCTCAAAATCTTAACAAAATATTCTTATGTACTTAAAAATCAGATTTAATAGATTCTTCTGAAGAAAATATTTTTAACATTGAAAATGGAAAGTATTTCTAGATTTGGGAAGATTTGAAAAGAATGTTTTCTATTTATTGTTAATCCCGATTTTGTCTTACTTGTTTTATTTAAATAGATTGTTTTATTAATCTATGTGTTTACTGGAAATTATTTGATTAGTAAAGGTTTATGCATATGATTAAAGTTTGTCTGCCAAGAATAAAAATATTTTTCTTTGATCATTAACTACGCTTTATAATGATATTCATACCTTAAGTGATTTGTCGTCGTCAAGTAAACTTACGACTAAATAACTTGTTTACGTAAACTTTTACGTAGTATGACAATATATTTGTTATTATCAAAACTCAAAGATTATTAAATATAAATATCTTTTTTACAAGCGTATTATTCTGTATTGAAAATCTCCTTTTTTTGATGGATGAGAAAATATAAACTCAATATTTATTAAAGTTATAGAAATAAGTATTTAGTGGCTTGAGTGTACATTCTTCTCCCCATTTTTGTCTGAATAGCAAAAAGTGTTTGTCAGAGGCGTGTTGGCAAGTCGATTTTATCTGAATGCAAATAGGAGCGGCGTTGACTGATTGCACATAAAAAATAAGACGCATTGCATGTGATATCCCTCGGTGTATGCTCTATCTCTTGCTTGTGAGGCATAAAGGAATTGAGCTATGAAGGCGTGATATCCTTACACTATTTAAGTTTTCCATCTTATCTCTCTAATAATATGGCTACACATCTTTTCCATTTTACCATACCTCCGGATCCGTTGTTATAAGGGTAAATCTAATGTTAACTATATAGCAACAACACACGCATATATATAAGCATAACAACCACCATCATCATGACACAATAGATAATAATGTTAATTTTATTATAAGGGAAATAATATAAAATTGGACATAAAGATAGACTAAAAATAACAAAAGCTAGAAAATATATAAATAAACTAGAAAATAAAAGCAACTAAAACTAAAAATTCTAAATTTTGGGATAAAGTCTTTTCTCCCATATAATCTGATGTGGTGGCAATACACCAGGTGGTTAGTGTGGAAAGTATGGTAGGTTGGATGAAGATCCAAGGTGGTGTTGAATGTAAAAACATATAAAATGAACACCCTCTTGTAGGCGTTGAAGTTGTTCTATTTTGTTGTTACAGCATCTACACAATATTAGATGAGGGTTGTAATTGGTGTTTGGGATCAAGTGATCCAATTTTTTGTTTGAGGAAGGTTTGTGGTTTTGTGAAGTGTGTTCTTGTATGTATTCAAACATGTGATGCATTTCTCATAGTAGTAGTCCGATTTCACTTTGGGAGTTACTACAACATTGACATGTCAAGTCATGAAGGTTTGCTAGTCTTTCTTCCAAGACTTCAAGAGGAATGATATTCGTGTTGTTTTGGCTTGATTTGAGTTTTGAGAGATATTCTTGTTTGATTTTCTTTATGAGCATTAGTGTTGAGTCATTGGATGAACTAGACATCTTGAAGACCTAGTAGAATAAGGTAAGAGTGAATAGCTTTGATTATGGGGATTATGTGGTGAATTTGGTGTATGATTTGGTATAGTGGTTCTTGGATTATATGGAGGATATATTTTATCCTAAGGTTTAAGATCTTTAGGATATTGAATAAAGTGGTAAAAGTAAAAGAAAATAGATTCAAATTTAGACGTCAGATAGATACACGGATCTACCTAATCAAGGCACGAATCTAGGCTTCCTAGATCCGTAGATCCGTGAGAGGGTCAGAATCGACCAGGGAGCCTTGTAGCACTCAAAAACTTTTAATGACATAATACTTAAGCAACTAGATCAAAGATAGCAATCATAAGCATTCTCAATCCACAAAATAACATAGTGTTACACATAGTTATATCATACAAATGTCACATGAGCATAATAACGTCTTAGAATAATTATCCATGGTTCCTAATTAGTAAACTACCATTGACTAACTAATGCCTCTCTTTGAAGGTAGCATAGCAAAGGTGAGGATTGATTTTTGCTTTTCGCCGATGATGGTAAATTAGGTAGTTGAGGTTTTGTCTTCTTATCCTAAGCTTTCCCTTTTTCCGTTTTGGCAGTGATGGAGTTAATCACATGGAAATGTAGGACAAAATGCAGTTTGGAACGCGAACAAAACAACTTTGAATGTTTAGCAAGAATGTGCCTATAGAGACGGGTAAGGAGCAAGCCATATTACAATGGACAATCTTCACGATTTTTGACATTTTCGATCTTGTGGGCTATGTAATAGGCAAAATTGAATTTTTGACTGATTCAAGATTATAGAGCATGATAGCAAAGCATGCGTCTATGGAATTTTTATGAGTATCAACACAAATGACATTCTCACGAAGAATAAGTTACCAATCTTTGATGTTTGGAAGGAGATCATCATGATAAATGATACTTGGATTTGAATGATTTTGACAATTTTGTGGCATGGTTGATATTTGCTTAATTGTATACTAATTTACCTGGGATTTTGCCTAATAAAAGCCAATTAAATGCCAAAAGAATAGAAAATGTGTGCTTTTGTGCATTTGAGAAGATACAAGTTCATTCACAAGGAATTTGTAGAATTTCTCCAAAATTTTCAAGTGTCATAATGAAATTTTTGTCTCTAATGGTGAAAACAATAGATAGGGACAAATCATTAACATTCCGAATAAGTTGGAATTTTCGATAGAACTCAATGATGAAGCGTGGACAAATTTGTCCATTTAAATTTAAGAGGCAATCGAATTTGATGGTTTTGAATTGTTCAACTATATCGTTTCCAAAGGTAAAGGATAATTCAATGTGTCTCCCTTCATGGATTAGATGATTTTGAAGTGTTTTGAAGGCATTATTAATGTTGTTAGGAGTGGAATTAAGGCGATGAATTTTTGGCATGTAGAGTTTGGTTCTTTTGTAGTCAGGTTTCATCATTCCAAGCATAATTAGACCTATTAATTAGAAATGGGAATTAATAAATTATCTACTTATATTGATGACATTCAAGTGTATGTCTATGCATAAATTATGTAGAAGTGTGGTTTGTAATTAATAAATTATCTACTTATATGAGTGACATTTGAGTGTATCTCTATGCATAAATTATGTAGAAGTGCGATTTGCTACTCATAATATACATATGTGAGTGTATATATGAATGAACAGTATGTTTTGAAAGATCATTCATGAGGTCATCATGTATAATGAAAATAATTTTATTTTATATTAACAATGCAAGTATAATTATTTTGAACAAATGAAAATGGTTAAAAATATGATTTGGGATTTAAAAGAAATTCATGTCCCAATGTATAATATGCATTTGTAGATGACAAATGTGATGTTTAGATGCTATGTTGATATAATTTAGAGTGAATATAATTTTATTATCTTAAATCTTAGTTTTTGTACAAGATTACAAAATCAATACTTAAATGAGATGAAAGTAATTACAATAGTAGTTGTTTGTAACTTGAACGTGATGGATCTATGTTAATTATGGCTTGAAATGATCTTAGCGAGAAGTGGAATCTTGGGTGGTAGCAAAGTTAGGTAGAGTTGTATTATTAGAGGAGAAGAGGCAAGTGGTCCAATAGTTTAAATGTAGGGTATGTCTAAGTGAGACACAAATCTACCAAACGTGAAGATAGATCTCTGTACGGTGGATCTGTAGATCAATGGGAGGCTGAAAAATAAGCAGAGTTCAATTTCAAGAAAATTGGGTGTTGGTGTTATTGTTTTGGCAATTGGAGAGGCTTATATATGTTATGAGTAGTGTGTGTTTAAATTTTTGGAGTCGACGTCCAAGTTTTGAGCATAACATGGAAGTTGTCATGAATTTCCTAATGGAATTTCAACAAAGTCGATCCTACTTGGAGTGTGTTATCTTTTAGCATATTAATTTGATCATTGCTAATAACACAGACATTATGAACATTTTGACGAAATAAAACATCGTCAACACAAGTGTGAGTTGTAATTCGATGATTATTCTTTTTGTCTTTACGATCGATTTTGTAGTTTCATGTAATAACCAAGTATGGTTGTACATGTAGACTTATAAACTATTCATGGTCATTTTATTGATATTTTTGTAACCTATTAAAATTCTAATCTCGATCTTATGTTCATGATTTAAGATTTGTAATTGGAACATGGAATGAGAATTAACATATTTTGAATAATGATTATTTCTCCATTAGATTTCCGCTTACGATTATTTTTAGGAGGATGGAGATTCACCATCGGGGAAATGTTCCATCATTCCTAATCCTAATCTTAAATAATTAAATTGTTCGCGTTTTAAGGGCTTAGTCAATATGTCGGCTAAGTTATCTTCGGATGCAACTTTCTCGATAAAGATGTTGCCTTTTTGGACGTTGTCGCGAAGAAAGTGATGACGTATTTCTATATGTTTAGTTCTAGAGTGTTAGACGGGGGTTTTACCTAATTAGATGGCGTCTTTATTGTCGCACATTATTAGAACGTAGTCGATGAGAGCTTGTTTCATCCATAGTGCTTGTTGACACGCTTTCTTGGGGGAAACGTATCCAGCTTCGGTCGTGGAGATAGCAAGGGTCGTTTATTTCTTACATAACCAAGATGTTAGACAACATCCCATGAACGTACAAACGCCACTAGTGCTCTTTCGATCAACGTAGTCGCCCGCGTAGTCGGAGTCGGCGTAAACTATCATTTCTATACCGGTTCCTTTGGATACCATAATCCTAAGTGGGTGGTTCTCCTAATATATCTAAATATACGCTTAATGGCTTCTAAGTGGGTAGTTTTAGGATTTTCTTAAAAACGCGCACATAAGCAAACACTAAACATAATATTAGGCCTACCTGCAATTAAATAAAGTAAACTAGCAATCATACCTCGATATTTAGTGTTATCCACAGAGTCAGCTTTGTCGTCCTTTGCGAGCTTGATCTCCGTCGACATTGGCATCTTGGTTGGTTTGGAATCTTCCAAACCAAGGCTGTCAAGATCGCGAGTAAACTCGTAAGATTGTATGATCTTACGTGTTTACCAGCTAAGATCGTGTAAGATCGGCATAAGATCGCATTTGGGGTGGGATCGTATGTAAGATCGTGGGATCACACGTAAACTCGTAAGATCGACACGCGATCCGAGTTCACCTATTTCTATTTTTTTTCATTTTTTCTTCTTTTGAGTCCATCTCACTTGATTAGGCACAAAAACAAATGAGCTTTACTAATGTCTAATAAGTCAACCATTGACGTTTCATTTTCTATACCTAATTATAGTTTATATCTAAGGAGTTTCTACTTATATGTGGGTTTATAAGCTTATTTGATTTCGGCTTATATATCATAAACCCTAATTTTCTAGATTATTTTGAGATTTATGGGTTCATATTAGTTTATCATATTGTAATAAACTTATATAAGCCCACAAGTCTCAAAATAAGCGGGAAAATTGAAGCTTATGAAATATAAGCCGAAATCATAATAATCTGAAAATTGTGTTTTACTTTTACTTTAGTGTTTCAAATTTGATCTTTGACATATTTGAGAGGATATTATATGAATTTATCTTTAATGTTGTGTAGAAATAAAAACAGTTAGATTCATTTATCTTTTGTTTACGAAACGTGACAAATTGGTAGGATCTTACGATTTTGATCCGATCTTACGATCTCGATCTTGCAAAGACAAAAATGATACCAGGTGGGATCGCGATCTTGATAGCCTTGTTCCAAACCAAACTTCTTTAACATCTCCTTGATATACTTGGATTGATTGAAAAATATCTCATCTTCCATTTGTTTTATTTGAAGACCCAAGAGGAAGTTCAACTCCTCCATCATACTCATTTCAAACTCGTCCCCATGATTTTTACGAAATCATCACGCAAGTTTTGACACATGGTGTAACACCCCCAAAATGGGTCGCAGCGGAATAAGGATCCGGGGCATGTTACTTCAAGATCAACAGCACAAGATATATATAAGAACGACATAAAAGTCGTTTAAATTGATACATTGGATTTAAATAAAAGACATATTACAAAAGCTTATAGCTTTACTTGTTCTTTGTTTAATATTACAAAAGATAACATAGATTTCCCAAAACATGATGCACATATATCTTTAACAGTGCAATCCAAAACATAATCCAATGCATCCTTGGCACCTCGTGCCTATTTCGATTTCGAGCTCGACTCGTTTAGATCGAGTCGATTTCGAGCTCGACTCGTTTAGATCGAGACGATTTCGAGTAGTTTACGAGTCGATCTCGAGTAACTCGCGAATTGTATCATCTCGTTTACACCCCTAAATGTGCCTCACGTATGTATGTCCCTGATTGTGTGGGTAATTTTTTTATATTTTTTAATAAATCGTGACCAATAACCATTCCCCTGTTGGAATATGGTAGTCGGTTCTGCAAGTTATACATTAGAAATACGTGAGCCTATTGGGGGCACACGCGTTAAACACTTAGAGTATGTTTTACTTCACGATAAGTATTTAAATTATCGTTATTTACCGTTACTTGTTTAACTAGTATAACGAATATTTAAATGATAAACCCGAGGGACTAAAAACGAACAAAGCCCGAACCCAAAGGGTTCCTTGGTTTGGCCGAACCCTCAAAGGTTCTAGAGAGGGGTGTTTGGTTCGGTTGGAGAGCAAGAGAGGGAAAAGGAAACATTGTTTCCTTGTTCTACAAGAATTGGGGTAGGGTTATGTGCTTATATAAACACATACCCCTCACCTCATTATTCATTCATTGATTCACAAATCAAATCCCTAAACCCTAACTTGTTTTGGTGCTCCTCTCTCTCCCTAAACCTTAACCGAAACCCTAAATTCTCAATTTAGGGATTTTCGGTTCTTTTGTTTCCCTCAACCGAATTCAACAAAACCATAAAAGGGTTTTCGGTTTTCTTGTCTTCTTTGATTGACGATACAAGATCACACATATGAGTCCGTTTTGACAATCACAAAACCCAATCAAGGGTTTTCGGTTTCTTTGGTTTTCGGTTAATACCGAATTTGGGTATTTGGTTATTCGATTTTCGGGTTTTTATTTTGTTGTTGTAAATTAAAACCATATTAAGGGTTTTACTTGGTTTGGTTTAAAGTTCAGTGAGTGGTTTTGTGAATTTGGGTTATAACACGTGGTGTTTGTTCGTGAAGGTTGACTAGCAATCGAATCATACTCGGTTGACGTGTTTGTGTGAGCAATCGTAGAGGTAGTAATTTAACTGCTATTCGTTTTCAGGATCTAAGGCTTAAAGGTTAGTTTACTTCCCTTTTATTATGTGTTAATCTTATGTGCTAAAACTAGATCCATTTCACTGCGTACTCGTAGCTAAAATGGTTACCTAGTTTGTTAAATCCCAACAGTGGCATCACGAGTCAACTCGTTTTGGCATTAGGATTACACTTTTGAATTATATCATGTCTTGAATTGTACACGCCTAGATTTAATTCATATGCTTGATTTGCTGCGTTTTATATTTTATTTATTCTTTTCTTGCAAATATGGCAAAGATTATGCAAATCTTTGCCATAATTAAATAAAATAAGTAAGATCTAGATCTTGAAAACTATTAAGTGTTAATAAAGGTTAAAAAAGAATAAAATTAAATTGTTAATTTAGTAGATTTATTTCCTTTTTAAAGTAAATCACACTATATATATAAAAAATCTTGATTTTTATTTATGGTAACTAAAATCTTTTATTTTTGAAAACTAGATCTTTTACATATTTAGTCTGATTTTGTCTATCCTTCCGGCCATAAGACCTACTTAATCACTTTTGTAATGAATGGGGAGATCTAGGCACATTGATGAAAACCTAGTGAGGGTCTTATGGTTCTCCAATTGGGGAAGACTCGCTTGAGAACTCGGATTTTACATGTTTACTTGTTAATTTAATGTCATCTTTAGTTTTAGTCTTTTATGTGCATATTTTTACTTGTTTACTCGTTTACACGCCTAATATGTATGCAATATGGACTAATACTCATGGTGTAAGATGATATTAAAACTAGTCTATTAATTACATGTTTAAATACATGTTTATTGTGACCTATTATTTGTTTCATGGAAAACTTGTTTTTTGAGAAAATTAATAAGACTCTAAATTATGAAACTTGATTTCAAGATTAATTAAAAACTGGACATTATGGATCATTGGGAAGTAGGGCTCATCCACTAGAACAAACTATAAGAGAAGTTTAAGGCGGAGTGTTCAACACTCCTAAAGGATACAGGTTTTTAATAAGCTTCGCGCTGACCTGGTTCTCCGCTTCTTTGCGCGTTCGATTGGAGTTACCGTGAACCAATTTAAATCACTACAATGTCACTTATAAAAGGTTTTTTAAATTAGTGCTACAAAGTTGTTTTGCATGTCTTTTTGTATACGCTTTTGACACTTTTATGTGTATACCCCATAGTTAAACTTTAGGTCAATGCCATCCAACCAAGAACACATGCATTTGGCTTGGCCGCTCTGAACAGACCTCAGGGTCATTCCAACCCATGGCAATTACGGTTCATTGGTCAGACCTCTAACTATTTTTGTGCGTTCTTGCTTGGTAGACTTAAATCGGGTGGTCCTGGTCAGACCTCGTGCTCGAGGCATAAGATGAGAACTAAACATGCTCTTGACATTATTACATGTTTACTAATGTCTAGACGAGTCTCATAAATCTAAGAGTCGCATCAAATGCAATTAACGCTCGTCGCTTACCTCTTGCCCTACTTGTTTTCGTATTGGTCGGACCTTTGTTAATAAGTGGGAGGTCAAGTTGGGTCTTAGTCTTAATTAGTAAATTAATTGGGTAGTTAATTCTATTAAGAATTTAATTATCGAAAATACTAATAAATTTGAACTTTTTCTAAATTGTAGATGACTACCACCGTAGTAAACAATTCGTTATTCAGGTCGTTGTTTGAAAAACAAAAATTAACTGGAAACAACTTCATGGAATGGTATCGCAATCTTCGGATTGTGCTCTCTATTGAAGACAAGTTACCATTCTTGGAGTAGCCAATTCCTACTCTATCAGTTCTACCTGGTGGACAAGCAAATCCTCCAGATGTTGTGACCACACATCAAGCTTGGTCAAGGCTCAGAAGAAAATTGTTGGACTTATGCTTATGACCATGGACCCAGATATCCAAAAGAATCTGGAACACCTTGGTGCATTTGATATGCTTAAGGAACTGAAAACGTTGTATGTACAACATGCAGATTAGGAACTTCTTCAGACCGTGCGAGAATTCCACGCGTTCAAACAAGAAGAAGGGCAGTCTGTAAGCTCTTGAGTTCTCAAAATGAAGAGTTATATAGACAACTTGGAACGTCTCGGTCATGCTATGACTCAAAACTTATCTGTCAGCCTTATCTTGGTTTCAGTAAGGAAGGAATATGATGGTTTTGTGTAAAATTATAACATGCATAGCATGGGGAAGACCGTGACTGAGTTGCATGCTATGTTGAAGCTACATGAGCAAACTCTGCCTCCAAAAGAAGTTGCACCTGCTCTTCATGTTATAAGAGCAAGAAGGATCCAGAAAAACCAAAAGAAGAAATCGTATAAGGCTGCAAAGGGGAATCAAGGGAAAGGCAAAGCAAAGATGGGCTATGCACCTGTGCAGGCGCCACCTTTTGCTCCCAAACCCAAGAATCCTCCAACACCCAAGAAGGATAATCCTGCGAAGGACGTGATCTGCCACCAATGTGGTGAAGTAGGTCATTGGACAAGGAATTGTCTCGTTTATCTCGCCGAGTTGATGAAAAAGAAGAAGCTATCTCAAAGAGCTAACACTTCAGGTATTTTCACCATAGAACTCTACTCTTTTCCTAGTACATCTTGGGTTTACGATACGAGTTGTATAACTACTCAGGGTCTTAGAGGAAGTAGGAAACTGAAGCCAGGAGCTTTAAGTCTGTACGTGGGCGATGGTCATCGTGCAGGAGTTAAAGCAATTAGAGAATTTCACTTGTGTCTTCCTAGTGGACTTGTTTTAATACTATACAATTGTCATTACGCTCCCTCTATTACTAGGGGAATTGTTTCAGTTTCACGTTTGTACAAGGATGGTTTTGTTAACCGCTTTAAGAATGATAAATCAATTTCTGTTTCTAAGAATAATTTAATTTATTTTAATGCTATCCTACGGGATGATATTTATGAAATTGTTTTATCTAATACAAATGATAGTTCTGTGTATGCTGTTAGCAATAAAAGAGCCAAGCTTAAGTTGGACTCTGCTCTCTTGTGGCATTGTCGTCTTGGACACATTAACAAGAAACGCATAGAGAAGTTGCAACATGATGGACTTCTCGATTCAACTGACACAAGTCTTTTGAAAAATGTGTTGCTTGTATGTTTGGTAAGATGGCAAGAAAACCTTATTCACATCAAGTGGAAAGGGTCGATAATCTACTTGGACTGATCCACACCGATGTATGTGGTCCATTTAAGATTATGTCAAGAAATTTTATAAATTTTTTTTATAAAATACTAGTCGCGTAAATACTCATTTTTGTTGGAAAAATCATTTGGAACGCAATGACGCAAGTTTCGTGTTTTGAATCGTCCATTAAGTGGCTTAAACGAGTCCCGAACCATTATTTAACAAAATTTACACTTTTGGTCCCTGTGGAAATATTTTCACAATTAACCCTAGACTATTATACACTTTCTATTTGGTTTTAAAACTTATATATATATATAAGCTTAATATTAGGGTTTCCCCATTTTTTATAACCCTAGATACACACACTTCTCTCTACAACTCCGACGCCGACATCTTTTCCGGCCAAAACTCCGGCCACCAGCCGCCGACATCCCGTTGGCCACCACAAGCCCGGATCCACCCTGATATCACCATATCACCATCTTAGTCGCCTAGTCACCATCTCATCCCCCGCTTCCACCTTCGTCGCCACCACGCGACACCAACACCATCGGCGGCCACCACAACCGCTACACACCACATCATCATCATCTCCATGCCAACATCACCATCGTCACCCTCACCATCATCTCCGAACCACACCCCCCCACGTCACCACAGCCGTGACGTCACCACCACCATCCAACCGCTGCCATTACTAACATCATCACACCATGCACCACCGCCACCTTCACAGCACCATAAAAGTGTGCGTTTAGATCTGGGTTAACACAATAAGGGTGCGTGTGGTTTTATTAACCACCAATAGGGTGCGTTTGGTTTGACAGAAAGTGGCACAAGGGTGCGTTTGTTTGGTATTCTCAGCCACTAGGGTGCGTTGGGCTTTTCTTAACACCCACCAGGATGCGTTTGGTTTGACAGAGTAGCACAAGGGTGCGTTTGTTTGGTGTTCGATTCACCACAAAAGGGTGCGTTTGGTTGTTGATAAAACAAACCCACAAGGGGTGTTTGGTTGTTATAGCACCACTAGGATGTGTTTGGTTCTGAAAACAAACCCAAAAGGGTGCGTTTGGTCTTTAAAAACCACCATATGGTGCGTTTGGATCTGGGTTCACCTTCAAGGGTGCGTTTGGCTTGATAGAAACAGCACTAAGGGTGTGTTTAGGGTGCGTTTGGTGTAGCAGTTTCATAATAAGGGTGCGTATGGTTTAGCCGGAACCAAGTAGGAGTGTTTTGGTTTGAGTTTAACAACAGTAGAGGTGTATTTGGGTGAGCAGGAAACCGTAAAGGATGTGTTTGGGTGAGCAGGAAACCGTAAAGGGTGTGTTTGGGTGAGCAGGAAACCGTAAAGGGTGTGTTTGGGTGAGCAGGAAACCGTAAAGGGTGTGTTTGGGTGAGCAGGAAACCGTAAAGGGTGTGTTTGGGTGAGCAGGAAACCGTAAAGGGTGTGTTTGGGTGAGCAGGAAACCGTAAGGGGTGTGTTTGGGTGAGCAGAAACAACCTTTAGGGTGTGTTTGATTTATATAAATCGATTAATACGTATATCGTAAGATTTTATAAATATAAAACCAGATTAAATGGTGGTTAATGGTTAAATAAATGTGTTTTATATTATTTGATCTCGTCTAATTATATATATTGATCACGCGAGTAATTGCAACACGGATTGATTGAAAAAGGATTAAGTTATAAAGTTTTAAGATTGTTTAATTTATAATTATACAATAACCAGATAAACAAACGAGAACTATACTTTTACAAATGAGACAACTATTTTAGCTACAACCCGTCAAGAAAACGAAATACTAAATTATAAAATATAATATAATTCCCGACTAGAAGATAAAGTCATAACTTTTGTAAAAGCTTTGAAAACATCGTTTACATAATTCTCAACTATAAAACGTGCGTTACTTTTTGTAACAAGAGACTCTTTTTTAACTTATTTGAATATTTCCGGAGATACGTTTGTCGAAATAATGTTGTTTTAAATTAGTTTCTCAACATTTCTTATATAATACTATTGAACAGTATTATATACCATCGATTATTTATGTTAATTGTTTTCCATTTGTTATATAATTCACGGATGAATTATAATACTTGTTTATTTTCATATGTAATTATATACAGATTATATTACGCATACTTTGTGTTACTTTTTCGACTTTATTTTATTTAAACCAACCACCAAACTATTACAACTTGAAATCCTAAGACTATTAATCACGGGCGCGGTTGATGTAACCATTCCATCGAAAAAAAAAACCCAAATACATTTCTAGCTAGTGGATTCTTAGCCGTTAGATAAACCGCAACTTTCTTTGGTCGAGCCGTTCTGGTTTTCTGTTGTGTTTGTGCTTAATATATGCATTCGTGCCGAGATTGTTTCCGCAACTTCGAGGTGATTTATACATGTTTTAATCATGTTTTAGATATATTTTTTTGGTGAGAACATGCTTGCTTATAAATTCATTTACATGTTGATTACAAATTGGTTTACATACTTATTTACATATCTCACGATGAGATACAATACTTGGTTTAATTTTTGGGGCGTAAACACTCGCTATAACTTGGTCACTCATTTACATAGCTCGCTCTGAGATACATTAATTGAATTCATTTTTGGTCGGTTATACATACTTTACTTTACAAATGATTACGGATTAGCTTTAGGTTGCATGAATTGTAATCACTTGGAGGGTGAGCGCGAATGTTATAAAATAGATCTATTCGGGATT
Source organism: Tanacetum coccineum (assembly GCA_026074375.1). Taxonomy (NCBI): domain Eukaryota; kingdom Viridiplantae; phylum Streptophyta; class Magnoliopsida; order Asterales; family Asteraceae; genus Tanacetum; species Tanacetum coccineum. Next base: position 31,326 of record BQNB010060171.1, read on the forward strand.
GACAATCCCCGTTTGGGTGACTAGATATCCCCGGTAACGAACGTTATAACATGTCGGAACACGATTGGTTGGGTCTTCAGGGCCAACAACACATACACATGAACTCTTACTGTGCCTTGAATAAAGTGGCATACATACAAGTCTACGTCACAGTTTCATGAACTTAGAGTAATTGTAATCATTGTTTTATACACACATGAATATTTGCGTTGCCTTGAATAAAGTGGTAATACATACTTAACTTCATTTTTTTGTCACAAATATCATACATGCTTTGAACAATTGCGGTTCAACTTTCATACGTACATTTTCGTGACTATTATAAGGGCTGAAATAGTCATACACACTTTGGAAACCTTTGGTTTAACATATATATTTAAACAAACCTATGAACTCACCAACTTTATGTTGACACTTTTTAAGCATGTTTTTCTCAGGTGAATTAGATGCTTGGCTTACTTGATGTGCACTGGAGTTTAAATTTGACAAGATTTCATTTATGGATTTCTACTTACATACAGATGATCAAATCTTGTTGTGTTGTTTTCAAGCTTTTCATTGTGATGCAATTATGGGACAAATGTTATATCAATTTCAAGGAAATCAACGAGATTACTTTTCAAACGACACATTTAGAGGTCGTTCTCTTGTATCTTGTGTTGTTGTATTATGAAGTAACGCTCCCGGATATATTTCCGCTGCGACACATTTTTGGGGGTGTTACATTTATGATACGGGTTGTGGTACTCATATCTGTATAACTACTCAGGGTCTCAGGGGAAGTAGGAAACTGAAGCCAGGAGCTTTAAGTATGTATGTGGGCGATGGTTATCGTGCAGGAGTTGAAGCAATTAGAGAATTTCACTTGTGTCTTCCTAGTGGACTTATTTTAATATTACACAATTGTTATTACGCTCCCTCTATTACTAGGGGAATTGTTTCAGTTTCACGTTCGTATAAGGATGGTTTTGTGAACCCCTTTGAGAATGATAATTCAATTTCGGTTTCTAAGAATAATTTGATTTATTTTAATGTTATCCCACGGGATGATATTTATGAAATTGTTATGTCTTCTTCTAATACAAATGATAGTTCTATGTTTGTTGTTAGCAATAAAAGAGCCAAGCTTAACTTGGACTCTGCTCTCTTGTGGCATTGTCGTCTTGGACACATTAATAAGAAACGCATGTTGCAACATGATGGACTTCTCGATTCAACTGACATCAAGTCTTTTGAAAAATGTGTTGCTTGTATGTCTGGTAAGATGGCAAGAAAACCTTATTCACATCAAGTGAAAAGGGCCAAAGATCTACTTGGACTGATCCACACCGATGTATGTGGTCCATTTAAGATTATGTCAAGACAAGGAGCTAGCTACTTCGTCACTTTTACTGACGACTTTAGTCGTTATGGCTATGTTTACTTGCTTAAACATAAACATGAAGTGTTTGAAACTTTCAAAGTGTTTCAAAAGGAAGTAGAAAACCAACCCGGGAAGACCATAAAATCACTACGTTCTGATCGTAGAGGTGAATATATGAGTCAAGAGTTTTTGGATCATCTAAAGGAGGATCATGGATTATTGCCCATAAAACTCCTCCTTAACAACGCCTACATACATAATGGAGTGTCAGAAAGGAGAAATCGAACACTGCTAGACATGGTTCGATCTATGATGAGTCAAACCACTCTATCCAATGTCCTTTTGGGATATATGCCCTTGAGTCAACTACACGCATTCTCAACACGGTTCCAACCTAAAAGGTGTAGATAATACACATACGAAGTATGGCATGGGGCAAGCCCCTAAGTTGTCTTACTTAAAAGTCTGGGGTTGTGAGGCACTTGTTAAGCGTGATACACTTTACCCAAACCTGACAACTAGAACCAGAGCTTAAGTGTATTGTTGTAACACCTAAAGGAAACGATGGTTATTTCCTTCTACTACCCAACACCGAGAACAAATCCCTTTGTTACCCCGAAATGCTGAGTTCAATTGAGAAAGATATTAATAGATCATGAACAAGAGAGATTCTAGAATATTTGAAATTATTCCAGAGAAGATACCCATCCTTTTTTAGACACTAGCTTAAATCATGAAGAGGATGATCAAGAAATTGATAAACCTCAAAGTGATATCAATCTCATTCGTAGGTCCACAAGGATACGCCTTCCTACAGATCGATTGTGTTTATACGTCGATGTTGAGGAACATGAGTTAGGGGATCTCGGTGAAACGCGCCTAACTAAAAAGCCGCATTTTATTGGATCCTAAACTTGACAAATGGCTTAGGGCAATGAGATGTGGAGATGCAATCCATGAAAGACAACGAAGTCTGGGAGTTAGTTGATCTTCCTCCTGACGAAAAAAAACCATTGGTCATAAGTGGCTCTTCAAAAAGAAGACCGACATGGATGGAGCTGTACACACATTATAAAGCACGTCCTGGTATGCAAAGGGCTTCACCAACCCCAGGAATTGATTATGACGAGAACCTGTTCTCCTATTGGCAGACATTAGGAGCAATTAGATTCTTATAACCAAAGATAGCGATTATATAACTAGAGATTTGGCAAATGAATGTCAAACTGCGTTCCTCAATGTATTCTCAATGAAGGGGTATACATGAGGCAACCTAACAGTTTTGTCAGCCTGAAAATAATCCAAAACCGAGTAATGCAAGCTCAAACGTTCCTATTTAGGCTTAGAGCAAAAGCATCTCGGCCAATGGAATAACGATTTGATGATGAAATTAAGAAATTTGGATTCAGTCAAAATCGTGATGAGCCATGTGTATATGTAAAAGCTAGCAGGAGTTATGTCTCTTTTCTAATCTTATATGTCAATGACATATTGATCATGGGAAACAATATTCCAATGTTATAAGATGTAAAATCCTATCTTGGAAGATGTTTTGCTATGAAAGATTTAGAAGAAGTCTGCATACATTCTTGGAAATAAGATCTAACCGAGATAGATTGAAGTGATTTTAAAGGTTTATGTCAAAATTCTTTTACAATGAGAAAAACTAAAAAGATATTATATAAAAATCCAAATGTGGAACGATCCAATGCCCCAAAAAAGCTAAAATTTAGTAAATCACAAGGTGCTTCAACACCTGCTGAAATACAGCGCATGCAAAATATCACATATGGCTTCGGTTGTTGGATCAATTCTGTATCTGAGAGATGTACATGCAAAATATCCCATACGCTTCGGCTGTTGGATCAATTATGTATGCAGTGAGATGTACTCGTCCTGATGTTGTGTTCTCTCAGAACATAACAAGTTGATTTCAACAGAATCCAGGTGATGATCACTGGACTGTGGTTAAGAACATTCTGAAGTATCTTCATAATACTAAAGACATGTTTCTTGTTTACGGAGGTGATATGAAACGAGAGCTCAGGGTTTTTTGCTACACTAATGCTGGATGTCTGGTGAATGCTGATGACATAAAGTCTTAGACTGGATATCTGTCCGTTTTAAATGAAGGTGTTGTTGACTGGAAAAGCACAAAGCAAAGTATCTTTGCTACTTCATCTACAGATGCTAAATATATCACTGCCTTTGATGCATCGAAAGAGGCTGTATAGATTCAAAAGTTCATTTAAGGGCTTGGTGTTGTTCCCACAATTGAAGAACCCATAAATATGTATTGTGATAATACTAGAGCCATAGCAATAGCAAAAGATCATGGATTCACTAAAGGTGCAAGACACTTTCGCGCAAAAGTTCACTATCTGTGAGAAACCATAGAAATGGGTGATGTGAGGATAGAAAAAGTTGACACAGATGACAACTTAGCTGACCCTTTTACAAAGGCTTTAGCATTTCCTAAACATTATGAATTGACTGAGAAAATAGAAATGATACCAGCTAGTAGTCTCATGTAAATCTTTGTTTATTAGTATTTGGATAATTTGGAATTGTAAGACAGTTTTTAATTTCTGATGAATGAAGATACTTGGTATTTGTTTTTAATTTCTGATGTTTAAATCTTTGAATGATTTATCATTCTAAATATGTCCATTGTCGGTTAACAATATGGGAATATTGTTATGTAAGGCAAATGTGAGTGTTGGTTGTATTCTTTGAATATATGGATTGTTCCCGCCAAACTCATGTGTATTCACAATGGATGCATATTGGATACCCCACCTTCGAATATTTAGTTTTGGATCCTCGTCATGAGTAGATGTCGAAAATGGTTTAAAATTCGTCCTTTGACTTGAGATACAAGCAAGTTCTGCGTGTGTGGATATCACTTTTTGGGTCTAAGTCAAACGTTATCCTGAATAAGGTAGTCATAAAGGCTATTCTTGGAAGTGATGTGAAGCAGCATTCACAACACTTGTAGTCAACAAAGAATTTGTTCCTCCACTTGATATGTGTAGTATGATACTATGGGCCCTCTCCAGAATTAATCATATAATTGCATGGCCGTGCCCAAAGGGTAATACAAGATGATTCTTGATTACATTTGGTAAATCTGAATTAACTCTATAACTAGAAACATAATTTAAACTATATGGAATGAGTTAGGATCCATATCCATGGTTTAAGGTTATCTAGAATAAAAGGATGATGATTAAAGCAAGAAATAAACTAACCATTAATAAGCTGGGATTTTCCTTGAAACTATTATCTCAAGTATTTCTAATCTGAAGGTAATTGTGTGTGTTTGCTAGACGTTGCCAATTATCAGTATATCTGTATCCCGCTACTCTGACTCCCAAGTGGGAGATGTTGGAAAATGGTAGTCGGTTCTGCAAGTTATACGTTAGAAATGCGTGAGCCTATTGGGGGCACACGCATTAAACACATAGAGTATGTTT
>BQNB010060172.1:4608-37033 GCA_026074375.1 Tanacetum coccineum
GTATGTTATTTGGAACTAATAATAAAATATCTTGGTATGTCAAAATTTATGATTTAAGGAAGAAAAAAAATTAGGGTAGTGAAAGAGCGAGCCGAGCCGAACCGGATTTAACTTAGTTATGGTTTGAAAAGTTCAAACTCGGGCTTGGCTCGTTTAAAGATTCAAGTATAAAACTTGAACTCAGTTCGATAGTTATCCACAAGGCTCGAGCTCACCTCAGGCTCAGCTTGTTAATATTTTTTTATATTTCCTATTTATATATATATGTATAAATATAAAAGTAGTGTTAAAGGTGAGCTCGTTTAAAGAAGAACCTCGAACTTGAGCTCATTAAACTTTTACAATTATACGTGTATACGTACGAATTTTAAAGCTTGTTTAGGCTCGCAAGCTTAAACAAACTTTATATATGAAGCCCAGGCTCGGGTTTGTTTAATTAATGAGTTCAAAATTAGGCTCGGGCTCGAGCTTGGTAAAGCTCGGCTCGTTACGTGCTTTTATCGAGCCGATCCCGGTAGCTCATGAACAGCTCCGCTCGTTTACACCTCTACTTACACAATTTTTTTTCATCAAAAGTTTTCTTCTCTATCGTCTATTTCATTCTGTTATACTTATTAGGGTTCATAGCGTATGTGCTTAACATTTGCATAAAAATATTACTGGTCGAATAAAATTAGATTCAACTAATTATGTAATTTAAGTTTAGACCTTTTAGAGATACAGTTACGTATTAGTGTATAACTAATTAGGTTTGAAATAATTTGTCAAACTTTGTGTGTTAATAAAATCTATATAAAACGTATTAACATAAGCCAAACCCGAACGTGCTAAAAATTTTACATGTTAGAAACCTTCCACACTACATAGACCTTAAAATCAAACTCGAAACACTTTATTATACTATTTAACGACAATTCACGTGTAAAGGATGCTTGAGTCAGACATTTAAAACGACGTTTGTTTATAAGCACATCGCACATGTAATAATTAATGATCTACATAAAAACTTGTAGGACTTTTAAGCAAACCCTTACATGGGTCACGCACAATAGTCTTTTGTTAGATAAAAAAAATAAGAAAAATGTGCTTTAAATGTTTAAATTATTCAAGTTTCAAAAAGAGGTTGCAAATCGCATAAAATCAACAAAAATAAAAAATAAATAAAAAAGAAAAAGGAAGATAAAAAGGGTGAGGATAATAGGATATGCTCATCTATTGTGGGACCCACACGACATCACCAATAGGGACCTCCTCATCTTATTTTTGTTCCAGATAATTAAACGAAAATGACACTTTTTAATTTTTATTTCTTTTTTTGTATGTTTATTTCGAGGAATCAAACTTAAAAAATTGTTCCATTTATCGCTTGTAATGTTATTCATAGTGTAACTTAGTTACGGTCGGAGCCGAGTCTAACGTGGTTATTGACGTAAAGTCTCCTAAGCTACTGTAAACAAAATCTACCAATACACAAGAAGCCCATCCTACGAAGTCGTGTTCCCCGAGGAGTCCATCCTACAAACAAGTGCAGGACATCGCAACTCTCACTCGAAGCCTTGTAATAAGCCAACGCGAATGTGCTCCATTTGAACTCATCCGGCTGAGATACGTGCGTTGACATAGAATTTTTCTAAAATATTTGCCTTTAAATACCAACTTTATATTCATTTCTCCATGTATGTTTCTATCTCATACTCTCTTTCTCTCTTAAAACATTTATCCATATTTGATAACTTTTTTTTTTTTTGAACGGCAATTTATTAATGACAAAACTAGCAAGGCGCTAGATTAAAGAGTAACAAGATATGGGGTTTTAAGCCAGTCGTTCCAACTAAACGAGGCTTTACAACGAAACCTACACCAATAAAAAGATCTAGTGACAATATCATCAAAAATAGTTGCCTTAGAAGGCATAGTAGACTCAAAAATAAGCTTGTTCCGGTATGTCCAAAGGTGCCACCACATAACGTAAAAGATCCCCTCGAGAATGAGTTTGTGCTTCGAGTGCATTCTGAGCGACATAATCCACAAGTACCAAGATTCGTAAGAATTACCTTCGGCGTATGGTGTGTCCCACCACTTAGATATCAAACGAGCTAGATGTCCAGCCAAGCTACATTCAAAAAACAAGTGATTTGTGGACTCCGCTCCACAGTCACATATGGGGCAGAGAATGGAATCAAGGGTAATACCTCGGCGAGAAATATTAAGACGGGTGGGGAGAGCATCAATCTTTACTTTCCATGCGAATATGTTAACCTTAATAGGGATGGCTTTGATCCACCGAGTTGTTGAGTTCACATATAAGAATCTTTTCTCATCAATCTCCCTTCGAATTGAGGCCACTGTGAAGTCCCCTGAACCTTCTAAACCCCAAACCCACCTATCCGAACAAGGACATAAATTAACGCTGACAACCATATCAGAAAGAGCATTAAGCTGAGTAAGTTCTACACCGCTTCTAAGATGACGACGAAAAGAATTGATCAAGCCTCCGTCTTCAATTTTTGAGTTAACTGTTGCCAATTTGTTACCTTCCAAAGCAAAAAGCCTTGGGAAAATATCTCTAAGCAAACCATCTCCAATCCAGTGATCATTCCAAAAAGAGATGTTACGACCATTTCCCAGGATGATGCGAACAAAATCCATAAAGTTGATACCTTGAGATTTCAAGTTACTGATCTCTTTCACGATATGTAACCAACATGAGTTTTGGCAATTCGTGAGATTTCTATCAAGTTTGCCATTGTCACCGTGAATGGATTTGATAAATCTAGCCCAAAAAGATAAACTTTGAGCGTGAAATCTCCACACCCATTTGAGCATTAAAGCTCTATTTAGCGTAAAGAGACTAGAAACACCGAGCCCTCCTTTAGCTTTAGGAGCCAAAATATTAGTCCATTTGGTCCAAGAAGGTTTCTTGTTGTTCGGATAATGGCCATTAAAAAAATGAGCTCGAATAGATTCTAGTTTACCGAGAACAGCTATAGGGGCTTTAAAAATGGACAAGTGAAATATAGGAATAGAACTAAGTACCGATTTGAGGAGAGTAAGCCGACCACCGATCGATAAAGCTTTCATTTTCCACTTGGAGAGACGTGAAGTGACCTTGTTAATGACCTCCTTCCAAGATTTCGTTCTAGTCATTGAATCTCCCACTTTAGTTCCAAGATATGTGAACGGAGTTGTGAGCAACAAGCAGCCGAGTTTGGAAGCTGCACGAGAGACAATGTTTTTACTCACCAGGATCCCCATGATTTTACTTTTACCCATATTGATACGTAAACCTGAAGCATGATGAAAACAATCTAACACATGCGTTAGAATATTAATGTTATTGTCACACCATTGGCCCTTGAAAACCATGTCATCCGCGTAGAACATATGAGAAATAGTCGTGGAAGGGTCAAGCTTGATGCCTTTAAACATCCCAGCGTCAACCACTCGTTTAAAAGAAATGTGTAGACTTTTCATAACTAATATGAAGAGGAACGGAGATAAGGGATCTCCTTGCTTAAGACCTTTGAAAAATTAGAACTCTTCCGTAGGACTACCGTTTATAAGAATGGACCCTCTCGACGATTTGAGACAAGATTGAATCCATCTACACCATTTGTTACCAAAACCGAAATTTTTCAAGACATCATCCAGAAAATCCCATCGAACCGAATCAAACGCTTTCTCGAAATCAACCTTAAAAATGAAAGATTGTTTCTTTTTAAGTTTGCACCACTGAATAACCTCATTAAGGATGAATGGGCCATCTAGAATTTGTCTATCAGCAATGAAAGCAGATTGCACTTCATTGACAATATCACTTAACACACCAACAAGACGATTCGACAAAATCTTGGCAATAATCTTATATATACCCCCAATAAGACTAATTGGTCTAAAATCTTTGACCAAGTTCGCATCAGGAATTTTAGGGATCAAAGTAATAAAAGAGGAATTGCACCCGCTAGGAATATTACCATGACAAAAGAAGTAATGGACAGCTTCAAAAATATCTTCCTCAATCAAGTGCCAGAATTTCCGAAAGAACCCAAAAGTGAATCCATCTGGACCTGGCGACTTATCAGTCCCACAATCCCAGACCGCCTGCTTTAATTCCTCTCTAGAGACCTCGTGTTCCAACTCACTCTGCTTTTCGAGGGATATTTTATTCGGAAACTCCATGTCAAGAAGAGCACGGTGAGAATCCGGTTTAGCAAAACGATTACTGAAATGCTGGTAGAATTCGCGTTTAACAGCTAAAGGGTCCTCGATCCATACCCCATTAATCATGATGCCACGAATACTTAATTGACTGCGTTTTTTGTTCAACATGCCATGAAAGAAATTAGAGTTCTCATCCCCTTCTATGCACCATTTAATCTTAGTTTTTTGGGCCACTTCCATTGCTTGGATTTTATCAATGTCAAGAAGCTTTTGAACGACTTCAGAACGTTTTTTAATCACATCGTCCGAACATATTCCACTATCAATATCCGAGTCCAACTTTCGAAGCTCTAATTTAAATTTGTCTTTTCCAGAATTCATCTCATTCATTTTGCCTCTAGTCCATTCCTTTAGTTTCGATTTGAGATGCTTTAGTTTGAATGTCAGACCACGCATAGCATCCGAAGCATGGATAGGAGCGTCTTTCCAAGTGGCTTCGACAAATTTATCAAAACCATCAATTTCCATCCAGTGGTGGAAGAATCTAAATGGGGTAGGACCATAATCAAGATGGGCTTCACGGAGTAATATAGGGCGATGATCTGAAAGATAACCTTATCCAACGTAATGGCTGAAATGTAAGGGCAGGAGTTAAATAAGTTATCGAGAAATGAGAAACCTGTCGAGCTTGCTCATTTTAGAAGCAGATTTGTGGCACCACGTAAATGAGCTACCACCCAGGGGAACTTCCTTCAATCCTGCGTTGGTAATGAAAGTGTTGAATAAGTTAGCTCCGTGTGCGTTAAACACGGAGCCAAACCTGTCAGACTTGAGTCTAACCTCGTTAAAATCACCCATAATGATCACATCTCCATTCCACTGTTGCGTAACGTGAGTCAGGTAATCCCACAATAAGATTTTATCTCTCATGTCATGAGGAGCGTAAACTGAAATAATAAGCAAATCTTTACCGTTTTTTCACAAACACACAACCAAGCATAACAAAAGAATCCGACATAGTGTGATTGCTGATACGAAAAGAATTGATATCCTAAACGCAAAGAATGCCCCCCGAGTATCCAACCGAGTCACTATGAACATAGTCAAATCCAAAATTACCCCAACAACTCTTTACCGTAATGAGATCCATGCTCTCCATTTTTGTTTCCTGCAAAGTTAAAAAGTTCACCTTGTGTTTGATACATATCTCCTTAACCCAATCCTTTTTGGCCTCTTGGGCTAGGCCTTGTATATTTAAAGATAGGAAATTCATCGAAACACATCAGTCGCTCCCTGTGTTTCAATTATTTGTGTCATGTTGTCAAGAACACCGTCCATATTATAGCCCATAGTGTTACCCACTTTAACCAATTCTTCCATTAGGCCAAGAATGGAACCGCCAGTGCGTGGGACAGAGGAAGATTTAAAATGGCCAGAGCAAACAGATTCGGATTTGTCATTGATACTTCTCTCCTGTTCAACTTGAGTCTCATTGACATGGCTGCCAGCAGAACCAATGTCGTTATTCTGGGAAATGTTAGGAGTGAAACCTGGTGGGTGATTAGGCGTATGCTCAGAGGCCTCATTCTCATCATTCTTACCATTTTTCTTATTTAGCAACGAATATATATTGAACGGGTCTGCAGACAAATTCACCTTCTGACCATTTGATTCCCCAGCCGGGCTTCCGTTGTGTTGACTTTTCGATTGGAACACTGAATCAGGAACCTCTTCTGAAGGATCACCATCCTTTGCTTCAAATTTATCTTGAGAGTTTCCTCCATCGAAAGAAAAATCGCCTCCCTTTGAGTCATCATCAGACTCGTCTTCTTCTACATCATCCAAGAAATCCGGGACCCAACCTAAAGCTTCCTTGGCACGGATCCAAAATGTCTTCCCTTGGAAAATGATTTTGAAATTCTCAGAGATTGTCTTAGACGATTTAGTGAGAACACATATACGTTTGGAATGATAATACGTATCATCTTGTTCATCAGTATCAAGAGCTAAACCCCATTTGGAAGAAATCCGTTTGAACGTATTATTAGACCATAGTTTGAAAGGAACACCCTCGACATCAATCCAAACAATTCTGCCATCAGGTACGAAATCGAGCGAGCCCTCCTTCAACACAGAGAACCATGAGTTCACCCCAACATTGTCTAGAAATAGTGTTTTGGCATTAGCCGAAGCAAATTCTAACCATACCCATAGTTCTCCCATATAACGAATTTTAAAATCAACGAATCCTTCATTTGAAAAAGCCGATTTGAGATTGGACAACGAAGCAAGTTCTTTAACCCTTCCCATTACCGAATTACACACATCTCTAACCTGCAAACATTCAGAATCCAAAACAAGGGCCGGGGAGGATTCGTCCACCATGGACGAATGATTAGATTTGACCACGTGGACATACGAACTGTTTGAGTTAGAAACGCCCAAGTCTTTGGTATTAGGTCTATTGGTTTTTACAGCAACAGGGCTAGTTTCCTTCTTAGAAGACCTTTGAAATTCGATATACGATGTTTGGCGTGAAGCTTGTGTTTTCCCACCCAGATTGTGCAAAGATTATTCACCAAACGATCAACATTGAATACATTAATGAATCGAACGAAACCAAATCTCTTCCCTGTTTTCGATTTTTTAAACGGAATGTATGAATCTCAACATGACATAAGTGAACAGGTATGAAAATAAGTATTTGGCGGGGTAAAGGAAATCCGAAAAGTTCGTTGACAAATATCGATGCTGGAGATCTTAGCCACGTTTCGTCTTCGTTTGGATATAAAACCTGTGATTCCTTCCCGAAAACCTCCTGCCAATCGATGAAACCCATTTGGATTGAAGGGAGATCTTAGGCAACACTCAAATAGGTGATGGAATTAGGGTTAATTTCGAATTGGGGATCTGATATCTAAGAAGATCAATGAATCGAACGAATAAGAAACCAAAACAGCCGCTAAACCAAATCTTTAATACACGTCGAACCAGATAATAAACAATTAAACACAACGAAATTGCTCACCTCTCGCAGATTAACCGATCACAAGAGAGTAGGGACGATCGAAATCAAGGCCTAAACCCTATCACAAATTAACTGACGAGAGAATAAACATGATCGATGAGAATAAATTGAATGTTATCTAATGAATTCACTTTTATCTTAAAACATTTTTTTACTTTTAAAAACTATCTACCAAGCACACCTTTTATAACAAACAAGACTTATTAAAGAAACTCAAGCCCTTGAAAATCATTAAAAGCCTCGTCCCAAAACAAACTACGTATACCGTCAATGGACAAGTGACAAACCACGAATATGGGTGAAAGTTGAAGATACGCAAGATACTTTTTTAAAAAGTTACAATATACATAATCAACTAAATCTATTACCAGTATTTCTAAAAAACTTTTAAATTTTGAACGATATACGTAATGTAACCGGCTACTAACAGGTTAACAGGTTTAGCACTTCGAAAATTTACATGAGTGGTTATTGTTGCTTGCGTTGATTTTCACCTTTAGTCCGTTGACTTTTTTTTACACTTAAAAATATATTTTTTTTACTTTTTTTCCCTTAAATTTTTTTTTCCACTTTTTTACTTTTGTCATTTTTCATACAATAATTTTTTTACCACTTAGAAAAATGACGCTAATTTTTTTGCCACTTATTATACTTTTACTTTACGCAACTTCAGAAAAAAAATTATAGGAAAAAATTTATAAACGTTGCATTGAAAAGAAATTTTGACTGTTAAATTAACGTCCTCATGTGACTTAAATTTTGACCGTTAAACACTCCTCATGTGACTTATATTTCTTAATAGGGAATTTTTTTTAGACGTTACGTTAAAGTATAATTATAATAAGTGCCGCTAAAAAAAAGTGTAAAAGTAAAGATACAAAATTATCACTTTAAAAAAGAGAAAAAAAATATAAAAACTTGAGTGAAAAAAAAGTAAACAAATTTAAGTAAAATAAAAATAAAAAAGTTTAAAGTGAAAAAAAAGTATAAAAAATGTTTAAGTGAAAAGAAAAGTCAAAGGACTAGCAGTGAAAGTCAACGCAAACCACATAGACTATTATTGTAACTCTTTTAAATGGTAACCGGTCAAACAGGTCATATACAGGTCAACATTGCGTATTTCGTTCAAAATTTGAATTATTTTAAGAATACGATAATAGATATAGTTTGTTACGTATTTGTTTGTTTTTGAAAAAGCATCTTATGTATTTCACCCCCACAAATAAGTCATGATTCTTAGGACCATTCTACAAAAACGCGGATTGTATAAATTATTAACCGCTCCAATCAAATAAAATAGAATATAATCTCCACCATTTGTGATCGTTAATGGATAAATTATATAGTAATTCCTATATAATATAACAATAGTTATAGTCTTATAGAGTTATACTAGTACTATTTAGTTATGGGTACTACTATTGGTACCCTCCCTGGCCCACAAAAAGTACTAAAAAGGTACTTTCGATTTTTTTTATACCTTCTTTTTACAGTGCAACGCAGTTTTTTATCAGTTTCTGTTCCGTAAATTTTGACAGTTTCATACTTTTGACCTGTTAAACCTTATATTTTTCGTTCCGTTTTTTCCGTGTCACAGTTTTATAACATATACAAAATTATAAAAATAAAAAAAAATAAAAAAAAATAAAAAAACCGAGAAAAACCAGGGGGGTACAAACGGCTTTTTTAGGGGGTGAGTTATACTAGTACTATTTAGTTATATAGATCGATCTGTCAGCTGCACAAAGTTTAGAAGGTTCGCATGCATGTAGCTCAAGACAAAGAATCTTTCTTGACTCAAACTCTAATACAGACCTTTGCATGTATGTGTGTGACAAATAATTAGTTATGTATTTCTTTTTTTATATTCAAACCACCAACTGAGTATTTAATCAAAGGTTTAGATTATTGTCGAAGTACAGCAATCTTTGTTTAATTAGGCTGTGAATAGATTATTTCCCGTATGCACGCCGCATGAAAATGATTCTTTTGCAACGTTCTAGAAATAAAAGAATTGTTTAAAAGTATCATCTAATTTGTCTTGTAATGATAAATTGTAAAATGGGGTTCTTTTTCGAAAAAGAGTTGGTTATATTTTATCTATTAGGACGTCATGAAATATATAACTCAGATTGACGAAAATCATCTTCAACCACTTAGAAATATATATATATATATAAATAACGTACTCACACGACACAAATTTGTTCTCGTGAGCAGTAACACAAATAGTTGCCCAAATCATGGTGGTATGTTTCCATGTATATTGCTCCCTCTTATTCTATATATGGAAATGATCAACTCTTTTCATGTTTTATATTAATTAATAATAAAACAATAAAGTTGAAAATACCATCACAAAAAAACTAAAGTTAAAAATACTTTTGAAAGTGATTTTTCTAAATTACTTTCAAATACTTTAAAATGAAAACTTATAAATAGACAGTTTGACAACCCTTTCATAATTAAAAATGGAGAGTAAGAAATTTGTTAATTTTTTTTATTAAGTCGTGTTTAATTAAAAGATGACTTAATGCAGACAGGCTCAGGTTTATTACTTAATATTTTCAGTTATATTTCTTTATTAAGTCATAAACAAACAGTTTTCGCATGACTTAATCAATTCAGTTTTTTTCTTATTAAGTCAATTAAGTCTTTATCAAACACCACCTAAAACTTATTAAAACATGGTTTAACAACTTTTCAAGATTAAAAATGGAAAGTAACGACCGAAAACAAATATGCATACACGGTTTAAAAGAACAAATTAAAAGAACAAATATGCATACACGGTTACATGCTTCTTTCTAATTCTTTTTATTATTTAAAAAAACTATATTTGATGGTTTTTAAATAATCATCCTAATCTCTACTATATAAACATCATAACTTTTTTTGTTACTTTTGTGGTAATTGATAATTAAGTTGAGGAAATGAATAATAAAAAAAATGTTGATATTAATGTTGAGGTTATAACATTGTGATCCTTTATTTATCGTTTGTCGTTTCACTCATTTAGTCGTTTATATAACACCTATGCGAGCACTTCTTTTGTCTGTTTATATATAGGTTCATCCCGCTCTCAATCTCAATCTGTTTTACATTCCCAATTTGTTAAACTGGAGCTGGAATAATGTTATTGTCAATCTCGGATGATGATGAAGTGAGGAAGACACGCTGATGTTGGAATCACTGTTTGTTATTCATATGATAAAGATTTATACTACTAACTGTCGAAAGTGATTATCGAATGAAGATTAATGATGGAACATTATAATATTTATGTTTTTTGTTGTTAAAAATATAATCTTATTCTGGTTTTATATAAGTTGAGGGGCTTATTGTGTCATTTTTCATATTTTAGTTTAGCTTTGAGAAAGTTTATCTGAAATTAGCAAGCTGGTAAAGTTGGAGGGCTAAAGCTTCCAAGTGGTGATTCCCAAGCTGGCTATATAAAGACCTCGGCTTATGACTTTTCATTCATAACCTTAATCCGAAACCCTCTCTAAAGTACGTGATGCATAAATTGTTTTAAATAATATTTTATCAAGTTTTAAATTTATAAAACTCGTTTACCGATACACGCACTAACGGGCAGAGAACCCGGTCGTGTGTAGTGCAGTAGTTTGGTAAATCCGAGGTCGTCCCAAGAGCTAAGGTTAAATAGTTTAATTTGATTATTGTCACGATTTGAAAATGGTTTTTGATTATAAGAACTATGAAAAGTAAATGCAATAAAGTGACTAGATAGAAGAATTCAGGGAGAAAGGCGTGCTAACCTAACCATTTCACTACCAAAGATATGATTACAATTTCTTGCGCAATGTTCAATTATAAGTTCTATTAGTGGTTTTAATGTCGACAAACCCGAATTTTCATTTGAGGTTTGTCCTATACTTACTTTGCGATACGACATTCCCCCTACATCACAAAACGAGCAGGGCAATCCCAGCTATGCAGGGTTAAATTCCAACTACCCTTAAAACCAATCTATAATCTTAACCGAGGTGGTATTAACTCCACTCAGAAAGAGTTTCCATACTATTTTAAGTATTTAATGTGACAAAGGCGGTAATCTGGTTAATTCCTACAATAAAGATAGATGTCAAGCTACCCTAATACCCTACTAATCCCAAGTTCAACATGGTAAGTCTAATATCAGGATTAACAAGATCTAAGCCACCCTCTATACTACCAAAACCTGAGGATCAATGAAAGGCTATAAGGATATCTAACAGAACCATCATAACAATCATATGATGGATGTATAAAGTGTTCTATTAACCCCATGGGTCACCCCGACACCATACCCAACTTTAACCACTTCATTAACAAGTTTCACTAGTTTGTCATAATTTGTTCAAAACTTCAGAATTTTAACGTGACTTAACGTACTCAAAACCTCTACTTACTGACCTCCATAGTTCATACCAAAAATCACCTATGTTCATTTATGAGTATATTAACTACCTCATGATTCCCAAGAGCCATTTACATGCACAAGTACTCCGAAGAAAATCAAACTTTAAAACAGTCCCAATTCGGATCTGTTTGCACACTAAAAAGTTTGGACCTAAAAACCATACTTAGACTCCAATTCAGAAGCTCTCATTTGGGGGATTTATAATAGACACATAGAACTAAACTCATATAGAAGGACTAAGCTAAATTCGAATTTTAAGTGGGGGTTTTATACCTTGTAATCTGACCTAAATCTGACCCGAATTTACTGCTTTGACAACTTTTCCCGTAACCAACAATTGAATGACTTCCCGACCTTAAAAACTTTCGAGGCCAGATGTTCTGGAAACTAGACTCTCTGAGCTACATCATAGGCACCAGAAACTTGACAAAAGCTATTACCATCATTGAGATAACAGCCAAACAACACAGCCCTAAATTCTGCCCTAAGCTAAATCATGTTTTAACGCGATCTAAACCCTAACGAATACACCCATATGATCTTAATTAAACCCTAATCATTACTATATGATTAAACATCATTAATTTATAGATTTTATAAAACCCTAATTCCATCATAATAATTATTACATGTTTTTAATGATAATTAACTTCAAAGGATTATAGTATATACCTTAAATCTTCAAATCTTGAACACAAAACCACCTAGCTTGAAAAATAATTTTTTTTCTTCTTCCTCCTTTGATAAAATTCGGCTGGGACAATTAAAAACAAGGGAGAGAAGGGTTTTTGGTATTTATAAGGTTTACAAAAAGGTTTAGGATAGATATCTTTTACCAATTTTAATTAGAGTAAGATTTGTTTTCCTTTTTTTTTCTTTATCCTTAAAACCGACCAATTGGCCTTATTTATATATATTTATTTATTAATTAATTAATTACTTAATTATTAACATTACCTTAATTTTCTACAAAAACCTAAGCTTATTTGCGCATACCTTTTTACGTAAACGCAATTTACTAGACTTTTTAAAAATAATTAACTTTTCATTTTTATTTTAACCTAACTTTCCAAAAATAGAAATTCACATTTCATTCTTATTCTAACTACTAACACCTATTCATACCTAACATTACTAACACATAAATACGTATACGTAATAATACTTACACGATAAATCACTAAAACGCTTAAATCACAAAATCATTTTCTTGTCACCAAAAGTGAACGAAATGAACTCCACAAAATCCAACACAAATCCAATCCTAATGAGACGATCACGCTCAATGGATTGATTACCAACTCTCACCTATCCCACATAAACACATATAAACACATATTAGCACAAATAACACATAACCCATACATTGAAACAGATACATAAGTCAACACTAACGGTTTGACTAACCTGCTCAAGTCATGGTTATCACAGCAAGTCTATGTGTCACACCATATTTCTTCAACGTCTTTTCAAGAAGGGAATTGCATAAATGTGTTCCGCGGTCACTTATGAGTGCTTTTGGAACTCCGAATCTTGAAAACAATTTTCGAAGGAATTTGACTACCACCCGAGCGTCGTTAGTTGGTAATGCTTCAGCCTTAACCTATTTTGAAACATAATTGACAGCCACGAGGATGTATTTATTATTCTGTGAAGAAGGAAAAGGTCCCATGAAGTCAATGCCCTAAATATCGAATACCTCGCTAACGATAATGTTGGTTAAGGGCATTTGGTTACGAGAGGATATGTTACCAGTCCTTTGACATGCGTCGCAATTTCGAATGTACCTTGCAGCATCCCTAAAAATGGTTGGCCAATCCAGACTCAAATATTTTTCTGGCGGTAATGTCGGCTCCGTAATGCCCTTCAGTTGGTCCTGTATGACAGTGTTCTAGAATTTTCTGTATTTCCTTACCAAATACACATCTTCGTATGATTATGTCGGGTGATGATTTAAATAGGTATAGATCATCCCATATGTAATGTTTAACATCAGATAGGAATTTCTTTCTTAAATGATATGTCAACCCATGCGGAATGATTTTTGATACTAAGAAATTTGCATAGTCAGCATACCAAGGGTCTTCTGCTGTTTCCCTTACATGGACTGCCATAAGATATTCATCAGGGAAGGAGTCCCGAATTGCTTCCTCGTTTAATGTCTCAAGATCTGGGTTCTCTAATCGGGATAGGTGATCGGAAGCCAAGTTTCTGTTCCTTTTTTATCTTTAATCTCAATGGTAAATTCTTGTAACAACAAAACCCATCTTACAAGCCTTGGCTTTGCGTCCTGTTTGCTGAACAAATATTTTAAAGCAGAATGATCGATATAGACGACAGTTTTAGACATGATTAAGTAACATCGAAATTTATCAAAGGCATAGACGACTGCCAGAAGTTCTTTTTCAGTAGTAGTGTAGTGTTCTTGAGTATCATTCATAGTCTTACTTGCGTAATAGATTGGGCAGAATTTTTTATCGATGCGTTAACCCAAAACTGCCCCTACAACAAAATCGCTTGCATCACACATTAGTTCGAAATCAATGTTCCAGTCGAGAGCAATGATTACAGGAGTAGATGTTAATTTATTTTTAAGTATATCGAAGGCTTGCATACATTCATTTGAAAAAATAAATTTAGCATCCTTAATTAACAATTGGGTCATAGGTCGAGCAATCTTGGAAAAGTCTTTGATGAATCTCCGATAAAATCTTGCATGTCCCAAAAAGCTTCTAACTCCTTTTATGTTGGTTGGGTATGGGAGTTTGGAAATAACTTCAACTTTTGCACGGTCTACCTCAATGCCAGATTTAGATATCTTATGTCCTAGGACGATTCCTTCTTTTACCATGAAATGGCATTTTCCCAATTTAACAATAAATTTGTTTCTTCACACCTTGCTAAAATTCTAAATAGATTAGTAAGGCAAGAGTCGAACAAGTTTCCAAAAACGGAAAAATCATCCATGAAGACTTCCATAAAGTCTTTGCACATATCATGAAAGATTGCCGTCATGCATCTTTGAAATGTGTCCGGAGCATTGCATAGCCCGAAGGGCATTCTCCTATATGCAAATGTTCCATAGAGGCATGTAAAAGTAGTTTTTCCTGATCTTCTGGTGCTAAAGGAATTTGGAAGTATCCAGAGAATCCGTCTAGGAAGCAATAATACTCATTTCCAGAGATCCTTTCTAACATTTGATCGATGAATGGTAACGGGAAATGATCCTTCCGAGTTGCGTCATTGAGTTTTCTATAATCAATGCTACCCTCCATCAGGTAATTGTTCTGGTTGGAACCAGCTCGTTATTTCCGTTTGTTATTACGGTTACCCCCCCCCCCCTTTGGAAACGACATGAATGGGGCTAACCCAAGGACTATCTGAAATAGCGTAAACTAGTCCGCTATCGAGTAGCTTGACTATCTCAGCTTTTACCACATCTTGAACTTTAGGGTTGAGTCTCCGCTGGGGTTGCACAACTGGTTTAAAATTGTCTTCCATTAGTATTTTATGAGTACAAAATAAAGGGCTGATGCCTTTGATATCAGCAACTTTCCATGCTAACGTAGCCTTGTGTTGCGTCAAAACCTTTAAGAGTGACTCTTTTTCTTGGGAATTTAATAACGAGGAGATGATAACTGGGAATTTTTGTTTATTGTTCAAAAAGGCATATTTAAGGTGGGAAGGAAGTTCCTTAAGTTTAGGAGGCTGCATTTCAGCTTGAATCGTATTGGTGGAGAATAAAGTTGGTCTGATTGGTTCTCAATTGTCATGGTCAGAGGTAGTCCTGTTTCATCTAAATCTTCTAAGTTATTGTCTTATTCTTCTCATAAATTAGTACTATTTTATTGGATATTCAGGATGGGTTCAAATAAGAATGAATCAAGAGTGCTCGAAGGGAGAATTTTTTTAACAAGGTCTAAGACTACATTATCTATAAGATTAATAGAAAGACATTCATCGTCTTTTGGTGTGGAAAATTTCATCGATTTCTCAATGTCAAACATTATTGTTTCATTTCCCACTTTAAATGATATCTTCTTATTAAATACATCGATCATTGCATATGTTGTGGCTAAGAATGGTCTTCCAAGGATTATTGGAATTTTGTGATCTTCTTTCATATCAAGCACTATAAAATCCACAAGGAAAATAAATTTGTCGATCTTTATTATGACATTCTCAGCAATCCCCTTAGATAAGGGGGGGGTGTGTTTTTAAATTAGGGGTGGGGGGGTTGTTTCGAGTAGATTTATTTGCTAATTTGATACACATGTGGGTCGGTTTTAATTCCCCAAGATCCAACCTTACACACATAGAGTATGGCATAAGACTAATGTTGGCCCCTAGGTCAGCTAGAGCCTTGTCAATGCCCACTTTTCTTTAAACGAGATTTTATTCAGGAGCACCACATAACATCTCTTGTTTAAAATTATTTTAGATATTTATTATGTTTTTCCTTTTCTGGTAAGGAGATCTTTCATAAATATAGCATATTTAGGCATTTGCTCTAAAGCCCAAAAAATGGGATATTTATACTGAGTTGTTGGAAGTTTTCAAATAACTTTCTGAACTTTTCTTTTTCTTTTTCTTTTTTTAGTCGTCCTGAGAAGGGGATAGAGTGATTGAAAGATTCCATAGATTTCCTAGGTTTATCAAGATCGTTATCACCACTCTTGATTGTTGTTTCTTTTGTCGTAAGCCCCTCTTGTGAAGTTGTTACATTTTCAAGAGGATTTTTAGGGGGTTTATAATTTAGTCCACTCTTGGTTGTTATGGCATTAGCCAATCCTCTTGGATTGGTTTCAGTAGAGCTTGGGAGACTTCCTGTCTCTATCTTGTATTATTTTCATGATATTTCCTAAGTGAATTTCTATTTTCTTAATAGAAGAAGCTTGTGTCTTAAAGGTTTGGTCACGAGTTTTCTTGATACCTCAGACTAAGTTTTCACTCTCCTTCTGCTTTATTCGGGATTCTTTGATGAAATTGTTTAGAGTTTCTTCTAAATTTGAAATTCTTCCCTCCGTTGGGGTTTCATACTTATGTTATGCCATTTTAACTTCTACGGTCATTATATTCATATTATTTTCGAAGTCATGAATTTGATTTAGAACTGTTTGAAACTCCTTATTTTCAGTCTTTATATCTCCTTCGTTATACCATGAGAAAGAATGTGTGGATAATCCCTTGATAGCTTCCATTCCCTTCGTCGGTGTCATTCGAGGAATTGGTCCCTTGAAGTCGAGCTTAAGCCTTGTTTTTGTGTCTAGTCCATGATAAAAGATTCTCAACTGTTCATGTTCATTTAGCTTATGTTCGGGGTAGCTAAAAAGGGATTCTGTAAATCTTTCCCATGAACAGTGTAACGACTCATTAAGTTTTTATTTAAAATTCCTAATCGATTCAATTTGTTTAATGATTTTGAGAGGAGGATGATATTCATCTAAGAAGGCTCGTTTGAATAATTCACAGGTTGTGATTGACGCTACGGGTAATCGTTTTATCCATCGTTTAGCTTTTCCCTTTAAGGTAAATAGAAAAGCCATTAACATAACCTGGTCCCTAGCAACATCTGGGGAATGGAAAAGATCGATAATTTCAATGATATTAGAGAAGTGTTCATGAGAGTCTTCGTTATTTTTTTCTGTAGAATAGGTTTTCTTTTAGTTCTTCAATGCATTGTCCCCAGAATTCGAATTTTATGTTTTCTTCGAATAATGGTTTAACTATTCTCGGTCCACTGTCGCTCCTGATTTTTGTCAGATACTCATTGATAGTAGACCCAGAATCACTGGTTTTACTCGTATAAGATTATAACTCATTTTAGCTCTCGACAACAGCACCAAAAACTTGATGCGTAAATTGTTTTAAATAATATTTTACCAAGTTTTAAATTTATAAAACTCGTTTACCAATACACGCACTAACGGGCAAAGAACCCGGTCGTGTGTAGTGCAATAGTTTGGTAAATCCGAGGTCATCCCAAGAGCTAAGGTTAAATAGTTTAATTTGATTATTGTCACGATTTGAAAATGGTTTTTGATTATAAGAACTACAAAAAGTAAATGCAATAAAGTAACTAGATAGAAGAATTCAGGGAGAAAGGCGTGGTAACCTAACCATTTCACTACCAAAGATACGATTACAATTTCCTGTGCAATGTTCAATTATAAGTTCTATTAGTGGTTCTAATGTCGACAAACCCGAATTTTCATTTGAGGTTTGTCCTATACTTACTCTGGGATCCCACATTCCCTTACGATCACACGAGCAGGGCATCCAAGCTTGCAGTGGTTAAATTCCAACTACCCTTAAGACCAATCTATAATCTGAACCGATTATTAACCCTCTCTGAAAGAGTTCCCATACTTTTTAAGTATTTAATGTGACAAAGGCGGTAATCTGGTTAATTCCTACACTAGGGATAGATTTTAAGCTACCCTAGTACCCTACTAATCCTAAGTTCAACATGGTAAGTCTAATATCAGGATTAATAAGATCTAAGCCACCCTCTATACTACCAAAACATGAGGATCAATAAAAGGCTATAAGGATATCTAACAGAACCATAATTAAACAGGAAATCATAATCATAACAATAGTAGATACATGGTTAGGCCAGCACTAGGAGTGCTTAGCCGCTCATGGTAACAGCAATGCAAGAATTAATGAATAAAAACATGGATTGAATCATCATAATTCTTATAGAGGATGAAATGAACGATTTAATACAATAATTTTGTATGTAACTTCTCCCTTAGACCTTTTGATGCAATGCTTCAAACCTAGGAGGTTTCCCCTTAGAACTGTGTATGGGGTGGTAGAAGTGAGTGATGCTGAATGAGCCGGAGGAGGGATCTATTTATAAGCTTTGAAATGTTTACGGCGTAACCCTTGTGAGATGTTACGCCGTAATCTTGCTACGTAAGCTTCCAATCTTCTAGGCATAAAATGATGTTATGGCGTAACCTTGTCGCCTATGTTATGTCGTAATGTTGACTCAGATAAATCATCTCTTGTAAATTTAAATGTTGCGGCATAAAGTAGGAGAGGCTTTACGTCGTAAAAGGTATGATCATTCGGGGGTGTTACGTCATAAATTGCCTTGGACTCTTCACTTTTGTGCATTTCATGTCCAAATCCCTTTTTTTGCTAAAATGCTCACTTGGTCCCTGAAAACTAATAATAAACAATTAAGTAACATTTTCATACATTAATAACATATTTGTAAGCATTTTTATTGGAAATTTGATATTAAAATGTATTAACTATTTGATGTTATCAATACGATCTCCTTTCTCTCTAAAATTTGTAATCTTGTTCTTGTTGTTTCAGTTAATTTGTAATAGAACAATCACTAATATAGGTGATTGAGTCATACCTTAGTAGTGGTGACTAGTTTGGTTCTTGATTAAGATCAAGTCTTGTGATCTAATTTGTTTGGGAGTTGTTATCAATCTTGAATTGAGATTCAAGATTGTTTTTAGTATTTAATTAAGAATTTGTTCATGGTATCATAACAAGGTTTCCCTACTTGCTCTGAATTAAAAAAATAGGGTTTCAAAAGTTTTAGGGATTTTGGTTTAAATAAGGTTTTGGTCAATTAACATTGTTAATTGATAGATCTGGTATTAATTGTGGTTTAATTGAAAGTTTTGAGAAAACGCCTACTTTTTGAGAAAAAATTGGGTTTTGGAAATTTGAGGCTTTTAATCTTTAAGGGCTTCTGGTGATCAATTAACTATTGTTAGTTGATCTTGTGGTGTTCTTGATTGGTTCTTGGAAATTTCTAAGTAAAACTCCTGATTCTTGAAATTAGGGTTTGTTGATTTGGGAATAAAGATTATGGGTTCTTATTATCCTTTGACTAAGTGAATCAAGGGATAGTAGGAAAGTCTTCTATTGGGTTATTGTTGTTTGTGTTCTCTGTAACACCTCGCACACTCTCTCTCTTTTAATTCTCTTTATTTTTTAGCTTAGACTGTTGGAGGGTAGGTAGAGGCACTATTGAGAAGTTGTGATTGAGGTGTTGTTGATCGAAGGGGTTTTATATTGTTTGTTGTTTAGATGTTGTTGTTCTTGAATAAATCTTTTTGCCCTTGACCTACCACTTTAGTGGCAAGGAAGCCTGTGAACTATTTGATTTATTTAGTATCTTTTTTTGTGATTCTTGTTTTGTTTACTTTATTTGTTTGGCAATATGTCTCTCCATGGTTATTCTAATGATGATGGTTATGAACCTGATGATAATGTTACTTTGACTAGTAAACTTGACGTGAGTAATCTATTGCATTTACATCCTAATGATTCTGCTACATCGACTGTTGTTTCTGTTAAACTAAAAGGAACTGAAAATTATCAAGTTTGGTCATGTGCTATGCTTTTGGCTTTATAGGGTAAAAATAAAATTGGCTTTATTGATAGAACTTGTAGAAGGTCTAATACTTATGAAGTATTAGGTAGAAAGTGGGATTGAGTCAATGTTGTGGTTTTGGGATGGATTTTAAACTCTATATCTGAGGAACTCTTTCTTGGTCAAATTTTTTGTAAAAGAGCTAAACTTGTTTGGGAAGAATTAATAGAAACTTATGATAAAGTAGATGGGTCTGTGACTTTTAGCTTGCATCATAAAACTCATACCTTAAGTCAAATGGTTCATCTATTGCTGATTATTATCATAGGTTAAATGCTCTGTGGAAATAGTTTGATGCTTTAATTAACTTACCTATATGTACTTGTCATGTTGCTGATAAGTTTAAGAAACATAATTAGTTAATGAAGTTAATGCACTTTTTGATGCATCTTGATGATACTTATATGCAAATAAGAAGTTTTATTCTCTCAAGAGAAACTTTACCTGATGTCAGGAGTGCTTATGCTATCATCGCTAGTGAGGAATCTCACATAGTTGCTTCTGGTAGCATTTTTGGTACCTCACAGAGGTCTCAGACTTTTGCATTCACTGCCAATGCTCCTAATAGGGGAAACTTACAGAGACTCAAACCTCTATAAGTTTTTACAGACCATCCTCTGTGACCAGACCTAATGATAATAGGAATAGGAGAACTGTTGGGGGTTCTACCTTAGTCTGTGAGAACTGTGGTTTTAATGGTCATACTATTGACAAATGTTTTAAGATAATTGGATACCCTGTTGATTTTGGTAAAAAGAAGGATGGACAAAAGTTTAAAGGATAAAATGTGTCTAATAAAAAATTTGTGGGTTCTAATACTTCTAATGGTTTTTCTAATGAAGAAATGGAAACTCTTATATCCTTGATTAAGGAAAATTTAATCAATAGGAGAGGTGTACATGCTAATATGGAAGGTACTTTTTAAAATTCTAGCATGTTTTTTAATCAAAACTTTGATAAATTCTTTTGCTCTAATAGCTTAATTCATTCAAACCTGGTATCTAAAGGGTTAATTACTAATTCCACTAATAAGTATCTTGTTAATGTCATTGATGTTTCTTATTTAAAAATTAAGGTTTCTCATCCTAATGGAATTGAAGCTTTTATAACTAAAAATGGAAATATGCCATTAGTTGATTACTTGACCTTATATGATGTATTCGTTGTGCCTGAATACTATGTTAGCATGATGAGTGTGCATAAAGTTGCTAGAGATAGTAAATTGATTATTGCATTTGATGAAATGAACTGCTATGTGTTGAACCAGGATTTGAGGGGAGAGAAAGTTCTAGGGACTGGTAGACAGATTGGTGGATTGTATTACTTTGATGGAAATCAAGGTATAGGACTTGAGAGTTCTAAAATAAATAATGTGTGTTTTATGTCTAAAAAAACTTGGCATTGCAAGCTTGGTCATCCTGCCGACCAAGTTCTGGATGTGTTAAAACTTGTTTTAAGTTTTGTGAACACGGAATCTGATCTAGTTTGTGATGTTTATCAAAGGGCAAAACAAACTATAGAGCCTTTCCCTCTTAGTGACCATGTGTCAACTGAATTGGATAAACTTGTTCATCTTAATTTATGAGGACCTTATAAGGTTACTAGTAGGGGTGGGTTTAGATATTTTTTTAACAATTGTTGATGAATTTTATATTTTTTTAACAAACTATAAAGCCTTTCCCTCTTAGTGACCATGTGTCAACTGAATTGGATAAACTTGTTCATCTTAATTTATGAGGACCTAATAAGGTTACTAGTAGGGGTGGGTTTAGATATTTTTTTAACAATTGTTGATGACTTTTCAAGAGCAGTCTGGGTTTATCTGCTCAAATCTAAAACTAAAAATTTTAAAATATCTTGGTGTTTTATAATTTCATTAAAACTCAGTTTAAAAAAATATTAAGGTCTTTAGGAGTGACAATGGCATTGAATTTGTTAATCAACACTTTAATACTTTTGATGAATCAAATGGTATTATACATCAAACCTCTTGTAGTTATACCCCCTCAACAAATAAGATTGTTGATAGAAAACATAGACATCTTCTTAATGTTGCTAGATCCCTTCTTTTTCAGGGAAGGGTTCCTTTATACAAGAGGACTGAATGAATTCTAACTACTACTTATTTGATTAACAGATTGCCTACTTCTATGCTGAATGGAAAGTCCCCTTATAACCTAGTTTATAATAAACCTCCTTCTCTTAAGCATTTAAGATCTTTTGGCTGTTTGGCTTATGCTACTATTCTTAATAGTCATTATAAGTTTTGTAGTATGTTTGAGAAGTGTGTTCTTGTTGGATATTTAAATTTTAAGAAAGGATATGAGCTGTCGAGTCTTGATAATAAGCATGTTAACTTTTCTAAGGATGTTAAGTTTTTTTTATGATATTTTTCCTTTTAAACAAAATGTTTCTTCTACAACTGATAACTATGTTCAAGATGTAAATCATTTGAATTTTTTCAACATTAACACCTTTGATGACCTTCCTGATATACCCAATGATGAGAAGAGAAGGATTCCCATCCCTCAAAGGCATGACACTCCTCCTCCTCACTCAGGTAGTCCTTTTGCACCCCTTATGAGAATGATGGTTGGCATTCTCAAGGTGGAAATGCATTTTCTAGTGAGTGTGAGAGGTCTGCAGACCTTGAGAAAAATATAATTAGTTTTGAGGGTGATGGTTTACATAATCATCCTCAAGAAGTGTTAAATCAAAGTGGTGATAATGTTCAAAACCTAAAAAGGTCTTTTAGACCTTTTGTTTTTCCAAGAAACTTTAATGATTTTGATGTTGATTTTAAAGTCAAATATGGTTTAAAAAAATATGTACTCTAACTTGAGTAAAGAAAATTACTGTTTTGCCAATGTGCTTAATAAATGAACTGAATCAAAAACTTGCTTTGAGGCATCTCAGCATAAGCATTGGGTTGATGCTATGAATGCTGAGATGGATGCTCTTTACAGAAATAACACCTGCGAACTTGCTGGTCTCCTAGTTGGAAGAAAAGACATTGGTTCCAAGTGGGTTTTTAAGATAAAGTATAAGTCTGATGGAGAGATTGAGAGACATAAAGCTAGGTTGGTTGCCAAAGGTTACAATCAAAAGGAGGGGATAAATTTTGATGAAACCTTTTCTCTTGTGGTTAAAATTATGACTGTTAGGTGTTTAATTAACTTTGATGTTCAATCAAGATGGACTTTATATCAAATGGATATATTTAATGCATTCTTATATGGTGATTTAAATGAAAATATTTACATGACTTTGCCTCTTGGTTATTTTCCTTCTAATGAAACAAAAGTTGGCAAATTGAATAAGTCATTATATGGTTTAAAATAAGCACCTAGGCAATGAAATGCTAAACTTGCATATGTTCTTATTGAAAGTGGTTTTGTGCAAAGTAAAAATGATTACAGTTTATTCACCATGATATCTTTATTGCCTTGCTTGTATATGTTGATGATATTATCATCACTGGAAACAATTTACTTGAGATCAATAAATTTAAACAGTTTCTTAAAACTAAATTCATGATCAAAGATTTGAGAAAATTGAAATATTTTCTTGTAATTGAAATTTCAGAAACTCCTAATGGTATTTGTTTGAGTCAAAGAAAGTATTATCTTGAACTTATTTATTACAACTAAACCTTCTTATATTCCTATGCGGCCTAAAGTTTCTTTGTCTAGTGAACCAAAGGATGATGATCCATTACTTGAGAATGTTACTGATTATCAAAAGTTAATTTGTAAACTAGTCTATTTGACTACTACTAGGCGTGACATTGTTTACACAGTTTTTTTTCTTAGTCAATTTATGCACAATCCTCTTAAAAGACACTTGAAAACTGCTTTAAAGGTTATCACGTACTTGAAGAGTTCTACGGGTAAAGGTATAAATGTTATTAAACAATATGCATCTGGTATTGATTTAAAAGCATACTCAGATGCAGACTGAGCAAGATGTAGTGATACTACAAGGTCTGTTACTAGTTATTGTATTTTTATGTGTGGGTCTCTCATCTCTTAGAAGAGTAAGAAACAAATTACAATCTCTAAATCTTCCACAGAAGCAGAGTATAGAGCTCGTGCTTCTGTGACTTCTGAAGTTGTTTGGATCCTCAAAATTCTTAAAGATTTAAACTGTAACAAGTTGTTACCAGTTAAGTAATTTGTGATTATAATTCTGCAATTAAAATTGCAGCCAATCCTATTTTTCATGAAAGAACAAAACACTTAGAGATTGACTTACACTTTGTAAGGGAAAAAATTATTGCTGAGGTAATACAAACTGTAAAAATAGAAACTGCTAATCAAATAACACACATTCTAACTAAGAGATCAAATACAAAACAACATAATTTGTTGTGTTCAAAGATTAATCTTATTGATCTATTCCAGAATAAGATTAGGTGAGGGTGTTAAAAATATAATCTTATTTAGTTTTATATAAGTTGAGGGCTTATTATGTTATTTTTGATATTTTAGTTTAGCTTTGAAAAAGTTTAGTAGCTAAAGTTAGCAAGCTGGTAAAGTTGAAGGGCTAAAGTTGTCAAGTGATGATTCCCAAGCTGGCTATATAAAATTATAAAGACCTCAGGTTATGAGTTTTTAGTCATAACCCTAATATGCTTATCTCTCTAAAATACGATCTCCTTTCTCTCTAAAACCTGTAATCGTGTTCTTGTTTTTTCAATTGATTTGTAATAAAACAATCACTAATATAGGTGATTGAGTCACATCTGATTAGCAGTGGTGATTAATTTGGTTCTTGATTAAGATCAAGTTTTGTGATCTGATTTGTTTGGGAGTTGTTATCAATCTTGAATTGAGATTCAAGATTGTTTTTAGTATTTGATTAAGAATTTGTTCACTTGTTAAGGTTCTTTTATGTTTTATCTTTTTTGTTAAATGCTCTATATTAATTGATATGTTTTGTTTTCTGAGATATTAATTGGCTTGTCTTACGTTAAAGTCTTTGCTTCATTTTGTATCCATCAACTTTGCTTCATTTTGCATACATCAATATGGCTATACATAATATACTAGATGATTACCCGTGCATAGCAACAGGTTTTTATAACGGCAGATAGTTATAGTGATATTTTGGTTACACAAAACATTTAACCAAAATATTACTATAACTATCTGTCATTATAAAATCTCGTTGCTATGCACGAATAGTCGAGTACTCGTCTAGTCTTACAAATAACTGAACTCAAAAAGAGTACAGAAATTTCGTAACAACTTATCAGTTTCCTTTAAATTGAAGAAACAATATATGGCATAATTATATCGATCGTCTCTCCCTAAAAGTCTCTCCCTAACGATTCCCTAAATCCCTAAAACATATTGATCGTTGCTTTACTTCTTACCTGTTTGTGCTATTAATTCAATTTGTTTTCTTGTGGTATTGATTCTCTCATTAATTCACATGGACCTTTTGTATTAATTCACTTGTGGTGATTAGTTTTGTTGCGTTTTTTTACATAAAGTTAGGGTTTCGTTCGTTTATCTTTATTCTGTTTACGAATCTGTTTTGCTCCTCATAATCGATTGCTGATTCTTCCAAATCGAACCTTCTATCCTTACATCTCGGCAATAGATTCCTCTTAGGGTTTTGAGCGCTTGATATTTTTAGGGTTTCGATTGTACTTTTGGTGTGTGCTAGTGGTCTCCTCATGTTTGTAACTCAAGCCCTAGTTGATTTAGGGCTTCTCGCTTATTGAAGATAGGTGCTTTGTCTTCTGGTTTGCTTTATACTTGTGGTTTCTGGATTAAATTGATTAGAGTTGTATGTGTAGGTGATGGAGCGTGGTTTTCTAAGCTAAAAAGGTAGTGGGGTAGAGAAAGGTGTAAAGGAGAATAGTCTCAATATGAGTAAGACGAATCCTGGTATTGGATTGTCTACGACATCTGATGGTACTCGTAACGAAGTTGGTCCAGTTGGTGATACATCTACTGTTATGGAGGGTGTTACACCATCTATGATTGACATGAATGTGGAAAAGGATAAGCTAAGCTCTGTGGAGGATACTAATGTTCTGGGATCTTTTCCACCATTACCTACGCCGGTTACTACTTCGGCTGGTAATGCCCCTGGTAAGTCTTCGTATGCTATTATAACTGGTAAACCAAGTGGGAAGAAAGTGAATGTTCGTACTTTGTTTACACCCGGGGGTAATGGGATTGATGTGGTTGTTCCGGTGGACTCTATTCGTGCTATAAGTGAACGATTTGCTAATACAGCTTATGGTTTTTTCTTGGGGAAGAAGGTGGCATACCCTGTTGTTGCTAACTATGTTAGAAACACTTGGGGTAAATATGAGCTTATTCGCTCAATGTTTAGCTCGTCTACCGGATTATTCTCCTTTCAATTTAGCTCCATGAACAGATTAGATGCCATGCTTGAGAATGGTCCATGGTTTATCCGGAATAACCCGCTTATCCTGAAGAAATGGCACCTGGATGAGAACCTATTGAAGGAAGATGTTAGTACTGTTCCAGTTTGGGTTAAACTCTATGGTGTACCTGTTACGGCCTTCAGCGAGGATGGCTTGAGTGCCATTGCTACTAAACTAGGTACTCCTCTAATGCTTGACTCTTATACATCTGATATGTGCATGCAATCTTGGGGTAGGTCAAGCTATGCTAGAGTTATGGTTGAGCTTCGAGCCGATGTGGAGTTGAAAGACAACATTGTCGTGGCTATGTCTAAAATTACTAGGGAGGGCCATTATACATGTAATGTACGTGTTGAGTATGAGTGGAAACCCCCTAGGTGTTCGTCTTGTAAGGTTTTGGGACATATTCATGAGGATTGTAAGAAGAATACATGTGCTGGTGAGAAGAAGACAGTGAAGATGCCTAGTCAAACTTCTCTAGGTGTTCCGGTTGGTCCAAAAATGGGTTTTAAACCTTAAAAAGAATATCGACCTGTTACCAAAAAGCCTAATGCTAGTTCTAGTGGTAATAAGAAGAATGGTGTGGTACCTACTATTAAGGTTAGTAATTCAAATCCATTTGATGTTCTTAATTCGGTCGATAAGGATGGGGAGTTTGGTACCAATGGGGGGACTACTAATTTGGTAAATAATGAGGCTACTTCAAGTGGATCCTCTTTTATGAATATCGATAATGATGGGGAGTTTGCTAGTAATACTCCTATTGGTGAGAAAATCGATAAAATAGAACGACAAATTGGTGAAGGTAAACTTAGGCTGTTGGATAATGACGGGAACCCGCTAGTTCCTACGGGTATTGTGGAAAGTGATAGTGAAGTGGAAGTGGTATTTGATGAAACTGCTAACTTAAGGATTTCAACGAGTGGTAAAGATGGAAGTGATAAAGGTTATGGTACTAATAGCTTGTTGGAACAATGGAGGGATTCTTATCCGGATAATGATGATTATGACCCGTATGATGACGATATGTACGAGAATCATGATTTGTCCGAGCACCTGCAGTCTATTTGTGATGATCTTGATATCACGGTCCGTGGCAGGAAGAAGAAATAGATTTTTTGATGTTTGTTGAGTCAATTGTAATCTAGTCTTAGTAGTATCCTCCTATGGAGTAGTTGTGCTTGTTATGTTCGCTTCTTTGCCTATGTAACGGGCTGAGATGTGGGACTCACCCACATCTATTGTACTGAATCGCTTTTTGGTGTAATACATTTACTGGGAAAACTCTTTACCCACAATATATGGCATAATTCAGTATACTTTATTCAGTATACTTGTATAAGTGTCTGGCCAAAGTGACATGATATCGCATGATGTTTCTTTAAGGAAACAGCGTTGATAGAATAAATAGGAATAAAATCCATTTGATGGAAATGCGACACCAAAAAAATTGTAGTTAGGATATGAATATCAAGAATTGCTTAAAATGGATAAAATCTTTAAATATAAATTTACTTTCTATTGAGATACAAGTATTGTAAAATAAGCAAAAAAATAAATAATGACCGATCATGATGGTTTTGATTTTGGATTCTAAGGGTTTGCATGGACCACAAAAATAAGGAGGATGCTGCATCTTTGGTTGTGACATTCTTCTGCATCCACACAAAATAGTTATTGTTTTATTGCTGCATAATTTGTGCCTATCTTATTCATATCTGTTCAGGCCAGAAGGGATTGAGTGTGATATATGCCCTACACTTTCATCTCAAAGATCAGCTCTAGATTTCAAAATTACTACTCACAATAATTAGGTAAATATAAAGTATTTTCCAGGACAAGGAGTAGGACAAGGAGTACTTTTTCAATGGAAAAAAAATAATAATAGATCCCCTAGCAAGTAGCTAGATGAATCGAATTACTACAAAGGAGTGCAAGAACTTAGTGGGCTGGAAAAAAAGTAAAGTAATTTTCAGTATCGTCTTCCACGAGTTATTGGTCTTAATACTGTCTTTCACGATGTATGAGGGAGGTTGAGACGTAGACAACATTACCCCTACGAAAGATAGAGAGGCTGCTTGTGCTTCTGGTTCTACCAAAGGTAAAAAAAGACCTCCGGCCTTGAAAGGGGTAAAAAGATTGCATGTCAATATTTCATACCAACGTGTACGTACCGTTCGATATTTATGTACCCAGACAACTATACTATACCTATTTATAAAACGATTGAGCATTGATTAAGTCGGTATGAAATATTGAAACAAAGACTTCATACATCTAAAAGCCTAATTAGACAATGTCTATTAAAAAAAGAAAAAAACCTATTCGATCGTACAACAATTTATAAAAGTGCAAAAAAATTAGAAATTATATATATTGGATCAAAATCAGTATACATAAACACTATTACTGATGAACCAATTGAAATATTTACATCCTTCGTATTCTATGGAAACAATCCAAAAGGAAAACTGGAAAAGTGATTCTCCTGAATATGTCTTGTAACTATTGTTTCTTTGGGTGTTACGTATGTACTTAACTTTTTGCATCTTTATGTAACTTCGTATCTGCATTATTGCTTTGTGCATGACTGCATTATTGCTTTGTGAATGACAATGACGGACTTGTTTCTATAGTTATTTTATACCAGAATTGTTGTTGGTATGATCAGCAACCCCAGAGTTTGTGTGACACATTTAAGAATTAAGACCATAATTATTTAACATCGGAAAACATTGGTATGACAAATGAAGATGGCACAAAATACCCAAGAATTGAACGTGCACTTAACTAGGGGGATTAGCAGGAGTAGTTTTGCACAATAACTAAGATCAAGGCTGTCAAACTCGCGAGTTAACTCATAGGATCCTACGATCCTACGTGTTTACCAGCAAAAAACGTGTAGAATCGTGGTAGGGTCGCATATGAGTTGGGATCGTAAGTGGGATCGTAGAATCGAACGTAAACTCGTAGGATCGCGTGGCTATACGAGTTTACTAAGCTTTTTTTTAGAACGGCTTGTTAGTTATTAGTGGTTCACGTCCAGCAGGGACATCCAATTGGGAAGTATGTTATACCCTCAACCCGCCTGTACTTCCTCGGTCATCCTATTCCACCTGAAGCGGTAAAAGTCCTGGGTGGGACTCGAACTCGAGACCTCCCCTAGCCAAACATCCCCTCCCCAAGCCCCTAAAGAATCTTGGTGGCCAACTGAGCTAGCCCAGTTGGTTTCGAGTTCACTAAGCTAATATCTATCTTATGTTTCTAGCTAGTTTTTAGCCTATTATTTTCTTAAGCCCAGCAAATTAACAAAATAAAAATACTAAGTGAACATTAACGGTCAATTTTTTATTTTCTAATCATACTAAACTTAAGTATCTACTTTCCCAAATCACAATTTCAAGATGAAAACTAGTGGTCTTCTTCTCATCTTCTCATAATCTAATTTGTAGGATCGTACGATCCCGATTCGATCCTACGATCCCGATCCTGCAAAGACAAAAACGATCTCACGTGGAATCGCGAGTTTGACAGCCTTGACTAAGATTGTTTGTTTATTGTCGCTAAAACACATATTTCTTTTTAGAATATCAGCGAACAATATAATGCCAAAATTATCACTTAGAATTGTTGCTATCATATAATAATGACAATCTTCTTTTTTACCAATAATTATTTTGAACCGCATTTCATTAATAATCTTTTTTTCAATCGATAATTAACCTCCAAACTCTACCATAAATGTATAATTATTTAATAATATTATCTACTATATAGCTCACTAGAAACTGCTAATTTCATTGATTCAATATAAAGGTGTGTTTGCTTTAGAGGGTTGAGGACTTGAGGTTAGGTTTAGGGAAACAGAGAAAACAAATAGTGTTTGATTGAGGTATTAGCTTTAGGATTTGAGAGTTAATCCATTTCGTAATCCCTCATAAGGTTTAAAGAATATTGTGCGACTCAAGTCTCTTCTCACTCTATCGCTCTCTAGTTATATTTTTGAAAACAATACGTATTTATTATTTAAGGTCTCGCATTAACTATAAAAATATTGTTTTATAATTGAATATATAGTTAATTACATAAATCATCCTTGTGGTTTACACATAATTCATCTGTCGTTCTAAAACGCATGTAAGTATATCATTCGTCTTTGTGGTTGTCCAAAATGGGTTGATCGGTCCTTTGACCTTATTGCCCTTAGTTTGTACCGAGAAGTACCCTATGTGCCTGGCACATGAGGTGCACTTCCGTCCTTTCCATTCCATAAGACACCAGGCACGTTTTTTGTAACACCTAAAATCACACACCCATTCACCCGCCAAAAAATATTTCTACCTTATAACACCCCACCCGTCGCATTTCATCCCAAAATCCTTTTCAAAACCATCGCCCAAACTACCCTCCCTACCATAGAACCCTGATTTCATTACAAGATAATACACACAATAATCTGATGGCCTATTGTGAGTGTGGGAATATTACAATCACTCGAATATCAGGACCAACATTAATCCTGGGTGTAGGTTCATGACATGCCCCCAAATTGTAAATTTTTAACAAATATTTTTAATTATTTGTACTAAAACATTCGTAATTGATATTTTGAAAATCTTTTTAGGGTGCAAGTTGTCGTTTTTTTTCTTTGACTGGATACCCCCATGTGTGATAGATCATTGGTAATAATCCCAGGTTTGTTAAGGGAAAGAACTAGGTTGGAACAGTCTGTGATGGAGCTTATGCAAGCAAACAAGAGGTTGAAGGTGTACTTGATTTACAGTTGGTTGGCTTTTGGTTTTATTCTAAATTAATCTTAGAGTGTCTTAGTTCAAGTGATTGGTTTTTTGGTTTAGTTTGATGGGCAGAAGGTTGAAGTGTTGTCTTTTGGTGTTAATATAGGTTCATCTAATAATGGTTAGGATTATGTAGTTGTCATGGTTAGGATTATGTAGTTGTCTGTATATGATCTAAAATGATGTAAGGGCCAATTGGTTTTGGTAATTAAGTAATGGAGTTGGTCTATTGTATGTACATTATTGTTTTTTTTATTTTGTTGTCTGATGTTCATAGTTATGAGTTGTTTTGAATTAGTACAAGTTGGTTTTGACGTTCAAAATGAGCCAATTGACTTTATAAGGTCAATCTCAGCTAAATGACCAAAAATATCCAATTTGACTTTATAAGGTAAACCTCAACAAAATAACAAAAAATAAATGCTCAACATTATGACCAACAATGTACTACAACCTTAATGACCAAACATACTCTAAATGACAGTTGCCTTATGATTGAAAAACTACTATAAATGACCAAAACTCGTCATTTTAACTTTATAAGGACAACCTTAGCAAAATTACCAAGACAAATGCCCAACATTGTGACCAACAATGTACTACAACTCATTAGTTTGACTTTAAAAGGACAACTCATCAGTTTGACTTTATAAGGATAAACTAAACACTTGGAGTTGGTCTTGGTGCTTGAAAAGATTGCCTAGGTCCCTGACTTGCTTTAGTTGCTCATGTTGACTTGTCCTTGAATTGCTTGTCTTGGTGATGTACTAGGTTGATTAGAACCATCAGCTTGACCCATTCATTGGACCAGTAGCTTGGCTTGGTGTTGCACTTTGTTGACTAGAACTAGTACCTTGATTTAACCCATTCCTTGCACCACCTTGACCGTTGCATCCTTTCATGTTATGACCCAAGTTTCCACACAAACTACACTTTATTGACTTCCTTTTCCTAGAAAGCTTACTTGTTAAACTACTTTAACTTGCAATCTTATCAGTTGACTTCTTTCTCTTCTTTGGTCGCCTGCTAATTTGTGTTTTGTAAACATATGGTATTAGGATTGTTGGCAACTGAATTAATGGCAACATGTCCCTTTCATTACATAGGTTTACCTTGAATGATTATACATGTGCCCATGTTTCAAGTCTGTAAGTAGCATGAACCCAATTTTCAAGAATACCAACTCCCATACCATTCT
>BQNB010060173.1:0-30766 GCA_026074375.1 Tanacetum coccineum
GTGACTTTTCTTTTAATACACTTTTTGACGTGAAAGGGGTGTTGTAAGATATGATTTATAAGGGGTTTATTGTTGGGTGTTGATGAGGAGCGAGTGTAAAAGCTAAATGAAATTCAGTGATTTATTTTTTAAAACGTGCGATTCGCAACTCAAAATATGAAAGAATATCATTGTGAGTGATATTTCTTTTAATACACTTTTTATCGTGAAGGGTTGTTGTAAGATATGGTTGGGTGGTTTTAAGTTTCAATATAGGGGTTTGGTGGTTGGGCATTGATGAGGTGTGAGTGTAAAAGCTCAATGAAATTCAATGATTTATTTTTTTAAACATGCGATTCGCATACTCAAAATATGATTGAATATCATTGTGAGTGAGTTTTCTTTTAATACACTTTTTGTCGTGTAGGGGTGTTTTCAGATATGGTTTATAGGGGTTTTGTGGTTGGGTGTTGATGAGGTGCGAGTGTAAAAGCTCAATGAAATTCAGTGATTTATTTTTTAAAACTTGCGATTCGCATACTCAAAATATGAAAGAATATCATTGTGAGTGACTTTTCTTTTAATACACTTTTTGTCGTGAAGGGGTGTTGTAAGATATGGTTTGGTGGTTTTAAGTTTCAATGTAGGGGGTTTGTGGTTGGGTGTTGATGAGGTGTGAGTGTAAAAGCTCAATGAAATTCAGTGATTTATTTTTTAAAACTTGCGATTTGCATACTTAAAATATGACTCAAAATTTGATAGAATATCATTGTGAGTGAGTTTTCTTTTAATACACTTTTGCGCGTGTAAATGTGTTCTAAAGATATTGGCTTATAGGGGGTTTTCCAGGTTGGGTTGTTGATGGCGTGTGAGTGTAAAAGCTCAATGAAATTCAGTGATTTATTTTTTAAAACTTGCGATTCACATACTCAAAATATGATAGAATATCATTGTGTGTGACTTTTCTTTTAATACACTATTTTTTCATTAAGGGTGTTAGTAAATATGTTTGGGCGTTGTTTTAAGTTCTCAATGTAGTGGGGTTTGTGGTTGGGTGTTTGATGAGGTGTGAGTGTATAATCAATGAAATTCAGTGATTCTTATTTATTTAAAACTGCAAATTATTTGCGATATGTGCATACTTAAAATATGATAGAATATCATTGGGAGTGACTTTTATTTTAAAACACTTTTTGTCATGAAGGGTTGTTGTAAGATATGGTTTATAGGGGTTATGTGTGGGTGTTTTTGATGAAAGTTAGTGTAAAAGCTCAACAAAATTCAGTGATTTATTTTTTAAAACTTCCCGATTTCGCATACTTAAAATATGAAAGAATATCATTGTGAGTGACTTTTCTTTTAATACACTTTTTGACGTGAAAGGGGTGTTGTAAGATATGATTTATAAAGGGGGGTATGTGGTGGGTGCGTTGATAGAGGAGAGCAAGTGTAAAAAGCTAAATTAAATCAAAGTTATTAGATATTATTTTAAAACTTTCGATTCACTATAACTTCTAAATCTATGAAAGCAGTGAAAATCATTGTAGAGACTTTTCATCTCTTTGAATACACTTTTTATGTCCTGAGAGGTTGTGTACCGATATGGTTGGGAGGATATTAACAGTTTTTTAATATATTGGGAGTTTGAAGTTGGTTGTGGCATTTAGATGAGTTGTGAGTGTAAAAGCTCAATGAATATTTAATTAATTATTTTTAAACTATGTGATTAGCATACTTAAAATATGATTGAATATCATTGTTTGTTGAGTTTTTCTTCTTAATACACTTTGTCGTGTAGGGTCGTGTTTATATCAATATGGTTTATAAAGGGTTTTGCCGGTTTGGGTGTTGATTGCGACGGTTGTGAGTGTAAAAGCTCAATGAAATTCGGTGAGATATATTTTTTAAAAACTTGCTTCGACATACTCAAAATATGATAGAAAATCATTATTTGTGATATTTATATTAATACAACTTTTTAGTCGTGAAGAGGTGATGTAAAATATGGTTTGGTGGAATTATTTCAAGTAGTGTGGGTTTTTTGGTTGGGTTGTTGATAAGGTGTTAGTGTAAAAGCGTGAAAGAAATTCAGTGATTTATTTTTAGAAACTTGCGACTTGCATACTTAAAATATGATAGAATATCATTGGGAGTGACTTTTATTTTAAAACACTTTTTGTCATGAAGGGGTATTGTAAGATATTGTTTATAATGTGGTTTTCGTGGAGTTGCGGTTAATTTTTGAGATAAAGGTGCGAGTGTAAAAACTAAATGAAATTCAGTGAATTAATTTTTTAAATCTTGCATTCGCAAACTTAAAAATATGAAAGAATATACTTGTAGAGTGACTTTGACTTTAATACACTTTTGTCGTGAAGGGGGTGTTAATGAATATGGTTTTATAAGGTATGTGTTTGGGCGTGTAGATGAGTGTGATAGTAAAAGCTCAATGGCATAATTCAGCATATTTATTTTTTGAAAACTTTCGATTCAACATACTCAAAATACTGATGAGCGACATATCATCTGTGTGCAGTACTTTTTTCATTATAATAACACGTTTTTAGCATCTAGTAGGGGTTGTTGTAAGAATATGTTTAGAGGAGCGACAGAGTTTATCTAACACTCTTTTCATAGAGTAAGTGGATCTTGTTTAGGTTGGAGTAATGTATGAGCGTTGCTGCGCCGTATGTGTAACAAAGCCAATGAAATTCAGTGATTTATTTTATTAAAACTTGCGATTTGCATACTTCAAAATATGAAAGCAATATCATTGGGACAGTAGCACTCTCTTTATTTACAAACACTTTCTGTGTTGCACATGAAGGCGGTGTGTCTGTAGAGATATGGACGTAAAGCGTTTATAATGCAGACTGGTGGTCGTATAGATTGAGGTCGAACTGAGAGTAAAAGCATAACAAAAATTTATAATTGACATTTTAAAACTTGCAATTTCGGGTGTTTAGTGCTGTGTCTAATTGGGGGTGGGGGGGGGGCATACTTTATAAATATAAAAGAAAAACATTGTGAGTGACCTTTTCTTTACTAATACACTTTTGTACGTGCGAAAGGGAGGTGTTGTAAAGGAAATATATTTTATAAGTGGTCTTTTGC
This sequence comes from Tanacetum coccineum, assembly GCA_026074375.1. NCBI lineage: Eukaryota > Viridiplantae > Streptophyta > Magnoliopsida > Asterales > Asteraceae > Tanacetum > Tanacetum coccineum. Next base: position 3,094 of record BQNB010060173.1, read on the forward strand.
GTGGGTGTTGATGAGGACCAACCTAGACGCTACAAAGCTAAATGAAAGTCAAGCTGCGATTTTTACAATTTATCTTTAGAGAAACTTGACTGAAATGCGATTCTTTCTGCCGATACTCTTATCAAATAAATCACCAAGAACACTCTAATACATTTGTGTTGCGAACGACGATTTGTCTCCTCCTTCTTCAATATCCAACAATCTTTAATGTCAGCGAACGAGTCGTCATGCGACAAGCCCTAATGTGTTCCAATGCTACCCAAAAGCACTACATTCTCAATAAAACAAGGGATTCTGCGGAGAACCTGGCTTCACATGTAATACAAACCTCAACTCTCCACATTCAATTGCGATTCTCATATTTCTTCTCTTCTTCCTAAACCCATGCCGCATTCAAATACACTCAAAATATCTGAATTTTCGAAATATCCAATTTGTGCCAAAGTAGCGCTTCTCTTCTTCCTCACCATCCTTCACATAAACACTTCATATCACTCACTCTCCGCTCCCATTTAGAGGTGTTTCAATATGTGATTTCATACGGTGGTTCTTTAATGGTTCGGACGAGTGATTGATGAGCAAGTTGTGCTTGTGTAAAAGCTCAATGAATAAATTCAGTCATTTATTTTTTGAAAAAACAATGCGATTCACATACTCAAATATATGAAAAGAAAACATACAATTGACTGGACACATTCTAGACTTTTCTCCTTTTAATACGCTTTCTTTGTCGTGAAGGGGTGGTTGTAAGATGTGGTTGAGATGATGGTATTTAAGTTAAAGTAATATGGGGATCATGATAGTGTTCGTAGCTCAGGTGTTTGATGAATGTGTTGAGAAGTGTTAAGAAGCTCAATGTAGAAATTTAGATGATTTTAATTTTTATCTATAAACCAGCCTCTATATTGCATACTCAAAATATGCGAATAAGAATATCATTCTGTGAGTGAGTGTTTTCTTTGAATACACGTTTGCGTCGCGTGCAGGGGTGTTTTCTGTCTAAAGATATCTGAGTTTATAGGAGGTTTTGCGGTTAGGGCTCTGTCGTAGATGAGATGAGTTGAGTGTAAAAGCTCAATGAAATTCAGTGAATTATTTTTTAACAAACTTGTGATTCTACATACTCAAAATTATGATAGAATAAAATTGTGTGTGACTTTTCTTTTTTTTTTAATAACACTTTTTGACATGAAAGTGTGATTGTAAGCATATGGTTTGAGTTGTTTTTAAGTTCAAGTAGGGGTTTGTGGTGTTGTTCCGGATGAGGTGTGAGTGTACAAAGCTCAATGAAATTCAGTGTATTTATTTTAAAAAACTTAAAAGGTACGATTTACAATACTTAAAATATGAAAAGAATATCATCTGGAGTGACTTTTTAATTTAAAACACTTTTTGTCATATAAGGGGTGTTATACTGAGACTATGGTTTAAATATGGGTTTTGTGCGGTTTGGGGGTGTCTGATGAGGCGTGTGAGTGTAAAAGCTTCAATACAAAATTCAGGCTTTATTTTTTAAAACTTTGCGATTCGTCATACTTCTAAAATATGAAAGAATACATTGATAGTGACTTTTCTTATTAAAACACTTTTTGACGAGATAGTGAGAGTTTTCAAAGATAATGCATTAAAAAGGGGTTGTTGGTTGCGGTGTTTGATGAGAGTCGACATGCCCACCACGGGTGCAGCTAACAGTGAAAGTCATTGATTTATTTTTTAAAACAATTGCGCGATCGCGCGTGAAATACTTTTCAAATATGAAATAAATATCATTGTAGCAGTGACTTTCTTTTATACATACTTTTTGTCGTGAAGGGTTGTTGTAAGATATGTTCATGTGGTTTTCATAAGTTTCATAAAGTGATTGGTGGGAGTTCTGGAAGCATTGATTGAGGAGTGGATAGTAAAATCTCAGTCAACATCCAAACAATATTTTATTTTTTACAACATGCGTTTCAAATACTCAAAATATGAATGAATAGTCAATGTGAGTAGATTTTTCTTTAAAATACACTTTTTGTCCTTGTAGAAGTCTTATTTCAGATATGGATCTTATAGGGGTTTTTTATGTTGTTGTGTAAGAATTGATGTGCTTGAATTTAAAAGACTCAATGAAATTCAGTGAATATATATTTTCTTAAAACAAGCGATCAGCATACACTCAGAAATCAATGAAAGAATATCATCTGTGATTGACTTTTCTTAATACGCTTTTTTGTCGTGAAGTTGGTGTTTGTAAGATATGGTTTCGGAGTTGTTATAAGTTTTATAGTATAGGGGGAGTAGGGCGTTGTTCGGAATGTTTGAATGAGTGTGTGAGGTAAAAAGCGTAGCTCACAATGCGAGCACAAATACTTCAAGTGATAGTAACATACTTTTTTCTCTCTCATATAAACATGCCTTAGCGTAAGTAATCTTGAGAGAGTCTTGATCATGACTCCAAAATACTTGCATATACGAAGTCAGTGATTGTTTGAAGAGGGAGAAGTTTTTCTTTTAAATACACGTTATTATACGATAGTCTGCTAGAGCCGCTACTCCGATCAGCGCCTAGCTACATGGCTTGTTTGTATTCTAAGTACATATAAGTTTATAGGAGCGGATCATTGTTGCGGAAATAGTCTGGAGAGGAGTCTCTGTCCGATTGGAGTGTGAATGTATCATAATAGCCTCACATGCACAAATTCCAGTTGACCTTTATTTTTTAATACTTGTGATTCACATACTCAGAAATATGATAGAATTTAATTGTGTGTGAACTATTGCATTTAAAAACACATTTTGTCAATGACAAGGTGTGGTTGTAAGATATCGTTTATGCGCTGGATTTAAAGTTTCAATTTTAAGGTAACGGGTTCTTGAGTGGTTTGTTGTTGATGAGTCGTGCGAGTGTAAAAGCTCAAATAGCAAAATCCCAGTGACTTTATTTTTAAACAATAAACTTTACCGATTTACATACTTAAAATTTTGATTAATCAATAATCAGTGGGAGTGACTTTTATTTTAAAACACTATTTTTGTCATGCCTTGAGGTTACTCGTTTGTATAGAATATTCGTTTTATATGGGGTTTTTGTTGTTGGTTGTTGGTGTTTGATTGCCGTGTGGATGTAAAAGAGCTTAACAAAATTCAGTGATCTTTTACATTTTTTCACAAAGACTTGCGATTCGTAAATTTGCAATACTTAAAATATGAAAAGAATATCATTCTGTGAGTGACTTATTCTTTTAAATACACTATTTTGGAGACGTAGCTAAAGGGAGTTTGTAAAGTATATTATTATAGTAAGTGGGTAGTGGTTTTTGTGTGTTTGATGAGGAGGGCGAGTGTAAAAGCTACATAAAAATCAGTGATTGTATTTTTTTAAACTGGCGATTCACATACTAAAACATAAAAAGAATAACACTGTGAGTGACTTTTCTTTAATATACTTTTTTTACGAGTGAAAGGCTTGTTTTCTAATAAGATAATGGTTCGGCTGGTTTTAAGTTCAATATAGGGTTTTGTGGTTGTCATTGATTGAGGTGGTGAGTGTAAAAGCTCAAAGAAAATACAATGATGAATCTATCTTCTTTAAACCCTTGCACTTCAGCATACTGAATTATTATATGAATTATCATTGTGACGATCTGAGTTATTTCTTTTAATACACTTTCTTTTTGTCGTGTAAGTGGTGTTTTTTCAATATGGTTTCTAAGGGGTTTGTGGTTGGCGTGGTGATGATGAGGCGTGCGAGTGTAAAATGCTCAATTAAATTCATGTGAATTTAATTTTTCTTAAAACAAGCGATTCGCAACTCAAAATATGAAAGAATATCAAATGTGATGCTGACTTTTCTTTTTAATACATCTTTTTGTCGTGAAGGGTGTTTTGTAAGATACTATGGTTGGGTGGTTTAAGTTTTCAGTATATGGGGATAACATTGGGTGGGTGTTGATGAGGGATGTGATTGTAAAAGCTTAATAAATTTTAAGGTGATTTTATTTTTTTTAAACATGCGATTTGCATTACTCACGAATCATGATAGAATATCATTGTGAGTTGAGTTTTCTATAATAACGAACCTTTTGTTTGTGCAGGGGTGTTTTTAAGAATTGGTGTATAAGGGGTTTTGCGTTTATGGGGTGTATTATGAGCTTGTAGAGTGAAAGTAAGCTCAACATGAAAATTCAGTCAGACATTTATAGAGTGTTTTAAAAACTCTTGCGGATTCACACTATTCAAAATATGTCGTAGAATATCATTGTGTGTGACTTTTCATTAAATACTCGTTTCATGTATCCAACTTAAGAAATGTTATTCTGACGATCCCTTAGACATATAATAGTCCTATGGGACAGGACTCCAAGTGGATGAAACTCTTCATTTTGATTGAGGATCCTGTTGCAAATCATGGATCGTGAAGTCAAACAATGTGTGCGAATCCGTAATCCCAATTGTCAAGGGTTCGATGAACTCTATGCGTGGGTCCCTGAGTTTACGTGGGAACGACTGAAGAACATCTGTTTCAGTGAAGAAATATCCACACTGTCTTCACCATTCACTCATACCGCAACCATCCGACATTAAGAGCCATGCCCGCCTCGATAATAGCCTAGCGGACAAGGCCTTCATTTAAACGGAAGGTAAACTATAACACCTCGTACCTTAGCGTCATCAATCTCAGCTATCGACAATAAGCTTAATGCCAATAAATAACTTAATATTTCTAGAGCCTCCACTGTTTACGCGTTTGCGTCTTAAACTGTAAAAGTTAAGTATAAATCAGCGTAAACTAATTAACTGATCATACAATGTAAACGGCATATAAACGATAAATGTAGCATCAATCAAAGTGTATATGAGTAGTAAGAGGATAAATAATCAACATTGCACATTTTATTATTGTCTGATTAACACTAAAACTCGTTTACAGTTTACGCGATAACGATAAAGTGCGTTTAAGCCCTCCCGGAAGCACGTTAATTTATCTACGCTTCATTGAATACCCAAAATTTGAATTCAATACTTAAAGTTTAATTAAAACTTCAAGTATTTATCACTTTATAAATATTATTTATAAAGGAATTCAAATTATAACTTACATTTTACAAGTTATACCTTTTATTAAATCCTTATTACATTAAACCTTATATAATACATTTATACTTAATATAAATGATCAAAGGCATATATAATTCATACATATGCATATGCCACGCCTCATATGACTAGGAGGATAGGATGTGATCAAGGAAACATCACCAAGAACCTTCATGCATGAACCTTGTGCCACTTGATGTTATGACTAGGCAAAACCAAGCCCTAGTTTCTCAAAACCTTGTGCTATACCATTTGCCACCTTTCAAGGCTCAAGTAGACAATGGAATATGCTTAGGATCTTAGCCACTATAAATAGGAGTGCATTGGTGAAGAGAAGAGCACATCTACACTTCATTCTTTACTTGAAAAATCAAACAAAACCCTCATTTGTGCCCTAAAGAGCCCACGGCTCAAAACCACTCCCAAGAAGCAATCCATTGCTTGATTTTTCTTGATCATATTAGTGTTCTCATATCATTCCTAAGGTGTTCTAAGAAGATTTGAAGATTTGGTTAAGTTTGGAAAAGATTTTGCAAGAAAAGTGTTTTTGAAGTTAAGCTTGGAACTTTTGGATCTTGATTTTGGGAAAAACTTGTTAAGTGTTGTTATAATCTTCAAACAAGGTTCCATTATCATCCTTATACTCTTATTACATTTATATATGCATGCCATGATCACATCTATACTTGTTATGCTTGTTTTATTGAAAATATTATGTAAACATATTCAAAACTCATAAAACCCTAATTGTTCCCATATTGAGTATAAAATATTATTGATAAAACAAGTGGTCAAAATAACTTATATATTTGAAAAGTAGAGTCTTATTAGATAATCATAGACTCCGGAATCAAGTTATTTTGTTGAGAAACGAATCTGATACGTACAGTTCAAGTTATAACTACTTATTTCTCAAAACTAGTTTCTTTTAATCTACTTTTATAATTATATATTCAAAACATTTTTCTTTATGATTTAAAATATCAATTTTAACTACAAGTGCTATATTAGTAGGGAATTTTATAAAGGATATTGAGGCCTCTTCGGATGGCGTATCGATGAGTTGTTGGATTTACGATTTAAAGTGTCCTAAACTCCTCGTACGTCATGTCATGACCTTTATCCTTAATGATAGCCCAAACGATAGTACAATGTTAATTATAAAAGATCAAAACCTTTATTATATCCTAAATACATCAATGATTTTATCAAAATTCACTACAAGTATATATGTGGCATTGTATTGTGTACTATTCGTCTGTATGCTTAGCAGTCTTCTTAATCGACCTATACTTTATTAGGTTGCATTCAGTCTTTATCGTGACGCTTTATCAGTAGTGATATACTCTGTTCAAATTCATCTGAGGTGAGTTCATAGCCCCACGTTTTACTTTAATCATACTTTATAAGTTTTGGGGTGAGAAACATATGCACGTTTTACAAATTGGACGCAAGTGTACATTTTATCATGATTACGTTTTGCCTAAGTAGCGATAACCCACTGTGCCCATGAATCATGAACTGTTAAATTACATATATGTAGTCGTGGATTACATTATGTGAGCGCGAATGATTATAAATAGATCTATTTGGGATGACTTCCCCGTTCGGGTGACTAGCTATCATTAGAAACGAACGTATTTCATGTCGGATACTGGATGTTAAGGGTTGAACATCATCACGGGCAATGTAGGCAATATATATCTATATATTGTATTCAATTATGTCGAGTTTCGGTGTCATGAGCTTAGGAAAACGTAAATACATTTGTGATGTCTGCATCTGTTGCATTATCACAGGGAAAGTCTTGCGGTCCTGCATGATCATTTATTAAACCTATGAAATTCACCAACTTTATGTTGACGTTTTAAATGCAATGTTTTTCAGGAGGTCATTAAGCACGAGGTGCGAAGGATACATTGGGGGTTATATTTTGAAGTCATGCATTAAAGATTTAGTCGCATTACATTTTGTTTATCTGTTATGGGCTGTAAATCTTTGTAACAATATCAAGTAAAGCTTCTGGCTTTTGTAACAAATACATAAATAAATCCAATGTATCAGTTTAAACGACTTTTTGTGTCGTTCTTATATTATCTTGTGTTATTGATCTGATAAGTAACACGCCCCGGATCCTTATTCCGCTGCGACCCATTTTGGGGGTGTTACAGATTGGTATCAAGAGCCAAGGTTATAGAGAACCAGGTCAAATGTTTTGCTGGACTATAACCGTTTTCAAACATTGCATTCATAAAAAGGGGTTTTCTCGGGACATACATAAATTATTTGTTTGCATTAGTTAGAAATACTAAGTGCTTACATGATTAATATACGTGTTTACATTATAGTATGTAAATTACTACTAAGTCTTATATTAGCATACTTATATAAGTTACTTATGATTTCAGATATTATCATGTCCGATTCCGAACATTCTACTATTACATACTTAACGGAGCTGGAATATTCAGACATGGGGTCACCAGGAGTTGACGGACCACCATCACCGGATTACGTGCCTGGCCCGGAGGCACCACCTTCACCTATTTACATACCATATGTACCGGAGCCAGAGTACCCGGAGTTTATGCCACCTGAGGATCATGTCTTTCCAGCTGAGGAGCAGCCGTTACCTGCTGTTGTTTCACCTACTGCGGACTCACCGGGATATATTCCCGAGTCTGATCCAGAGGAGGAGGATGAGGAGGATCCTGAGGAGGACCCTGCCTACTATCCTGCTGACATAGGAGATGATGATGAGGAGGATGAGGAGGAGGAGCACCTAGCTTCTGCCGACTCTACAGTTGTCGCTTTACCAGCTGTTGATCGTACCGACTCTATATTCTTTATCTCATACTCACCATTTCCCCAAACACCATCTCCACCACCTCCCCAAATACTATCTCCACCTATTAGCCCTACTCGTATTGAGATTCCCGAGAGTTGTTTACCTCCTCGGAAGAGGCCTCGTCTTGCTTCTCCTACCCCTATTTACGAGGTCGGGGAGACTTCAGCGGCCGGTGCTGCTAGGCATGATGTACCTGCCATACCAAGGGAAGACCCTTATGTTGTAGCAAGGGAAGACCTTTATAAATTTGTCGATATGGTAGATGACGCTCCTAGACATCCTGGATGTCCGATATCTAGGGAGTTAGACTATGGCATCACGGATGAGTGGGATGGTCTGGTGGAAGCCATCGAGGAGATCGCACCAACCACCATAGAGGGAGTCAATCGGAATATTACCGATCTCTCTACCACTTTTGATCAGGAGACTACCATCATGCATGGTTTGATGGAGGATGCTCGAGACGATCGGTCTGAGCTGAGAGGCCGAGTCAACCTATTGTATAGAGATAGGCCTATTCACCATCATCTAGCAGTTATGGTCGAGAGGGAGGCTTGGATGGCCCGTGAGGCCTGGGGATTTTCTATGGACGTTAGCGACGATGCACGTTCACATGTTTTGGCACTACGTACTACGGTAGTGGAACAGCGTGCATTGATTTCTGGATTACAGGCAGCAGACCACCAGAGACAAGTTCAGTTGACTATGGCACTAAAGCTGCTAAAGGGGCTACAGACACAGATGGCTGAGTTTCAGAGGCAGCAGGGACCCGCAGAAGGTCCGGCACAGCCCGATGCACCAGAGGAGGCTGGTAGTTGTTCCTAGATTTTGGTTATGTATAGCTATGCTATGCAGCCTGTTAAGTATTATGGGTTATTCCCAGCTAGCAGGCGGTATAGATCTTTTGTGTTTTTTAGCTATCTAGTATAGGTCTTTTGTTCAGGTATTATCTATCTTGTACAGCATACTAAGTGTTACGGGTATATCACAGCTAGTATGGCTTTAGGTTGTTTCTTTTGTCTTGTAACCTAAGTGTAGTAATCATTTTGTATCTGAATCGAACATGTATGTTTTTCCAAGTTATATATGAAATGGACGGATTACGTTATCTATGAAATCGAATTTATTATAAATGAATGTCGATTTGGTTATACCATGGTTAATTTCAATAACAATTGTACATTTCATTGTGTGATGTGATCTCGTTTTTATTTAATGTGTATATGTTATGTCATAGTTATGATTTTATGAAATCTAACGGGTATTATGTTTTCTTGTGATTTAAAGAAAATGGCACCAAAGAGAAAGACCACGAGGTTAAACCCAGATGCAACACCAACACCAGTCACATACACTCATACCACTACATCTGTCACTAATGCCCAAATTCAGGCAATGATTAACGAAGGCATTACTGCTGTACTGTCAGCACGTGATGCAACCAGGAATGGCGATGATAGCCATACTTCAGGAACGGGTGCCAGAAGGCCTGTACAAGTTGCTCGTGAATGCACCTACCCGGACTTCCTAAAATGCCAACCCTTAAACTTTAAGGGCACTGAGGGAGTTGTTGGACTCACTCAGTGGTTTGAAAAGATGGAGTCTGTTTATAGCATAAGCAAATGTACAGTAGCATGCCAGGTCAAATTTGCTATGTGTACCCTGCAAAGAAATGCTCTAACATGGTGGAACTCCCATGTTAAGACCACTACTCTTGAAGCTGCCCATGCAATGCTATGGAGGACACTGAGAAAGATGATGACAGAAAAATACTGCCCAAGGGGCGAAATTAAGAAACTGGAGTTTGAAATGTAGAATTTGAAGGTGAAGGGTACTGATGTGGTAACCTATAGCCAACGTTTCCAATAATTGGCACTAATGTGCGATCGGATGTTTTTGGAAGAAATAGACCAAGTTGAGAAATATGTTGGTGGCTTGCCCGATACGATCAATGGCAGTGTGATGGCGACTAAGCCAAAAACTATGCAGGATGCCATTGAGTTCGCCACTGAACTCATGGACAAAAAGATCAACACTTGGGCTGAACGTCAGGCTGACAACAAAAGAAAGTCTAATGACACCACCAGGAACAACCAGAATCAGCAACCAAACAAGAGACAAAACACTAGAAGAGCTTATGCCACAAGAAATGGTAACATGAGACCATACAGAGGGCCTAAACCTCTGTGTTCCAAATGTAACTATCACCATGATGGTCCTTGTGCTCCCAAATGCCACAAGTGCAACCGATTTGGTCATTTAGCTCGTGACTGCAGGAATCCCCCAAATGTCAACACTGGGGCTAATTAGAGGGGCAACGTTTGTTTTGAATGTGGTGCTCAAGGGCATTTCAAGAAGGATTGCCTAAAATTGAAGAACAACAACAACCGGGGTAATCAGGTTGGAAATGCCAAGGCTCAGGCAAAGGTGTATGCCGTGGGCAATGCAGGGGCAAACCCGGACAACAATGTCGTCACGGGTACGTTTCTCCTAAACAACCGATATGCATCTATTTTATTTGATACCGGTGCCGATAGGAGTTTTGTATCTACTGCATTTAGCTCTCGAATTGTTATCACTCCAACTGCATTAGATCATGATTATAATGTCAAACTAGCCGACGGGCAAATTGTTGGGTTAAACACTATTATTCGGGGTTGTACGATAAACTTCTTAAATCATCCTTTCAACATAGACCTAATGCTCGTAGAACTAGGTAGTTTTGACTTGATAATTGGTATGGATTTGTTGACAAAGTACCATGCCATTATTGTTTGTGCGGAAAAGATTGTCCGTATTCCTTTTGGAGACGAAATTTTAATCGTTCGAGGTGACGAAAGCAGCAATAAACATGGGACCTGATTAAACATCATCTCATTTACTAAGGCTCAAGAGTATTCAATGAAGGGATGTCACGTATTCTTAGAAAATATCACTGCAACCAAAGACAAAGACAAGTCAAATGAGAAACGACTTGAAGATGTGCCAGTTGTTCAAGAATTTCCTGAAGTTTTTCCTAAGGACTTGCCGGGTATACCACCCACTCGACAAGTGGAGTTTCAAATCGATTTGGTACCTGGTGCTACACATGTAGCACGTGCACCATATATATATATGTTATTAGTTATCAAAGTGCTATATTTCTAGGGAATTTCATAATGAGGCTTCTTCGGATGGCGTATTGACGAGTTGTTGGATTTACGATTTAAAGGGAGCTCGTGTTTGTTTGTAAAAGAGAAGATGGGTCTTTCGGATGTGCATTCGATTACAAGAATTGAACAAATGACAGTGAGAAACCGTACCTACCTCCCAAGGTATCCGTGACTATTCGACCAGCTGCAGGCGTTGGGTATTTATTCAAAGATCGATCTGAGGTCAGGGTTTCTCCAGTTGAGGGTTTAAGAAGATGACATTCCCAAGACTGCCATTCAGGATCGATACGGTCACTATGAATTCCAAGTCATGTTTTTTGAGTTTGACTAAGCATCGGCCATGTTCTTTGGACCTTATGAACCGTGTGTGTAACGTATCTAGACAAGTTTTCTGTAATTGTTTTTCATCGATGACATTTTTGATTACTCCAAAAGTAAGAAGGAACATGAAGATACCTTAGGCAAATCTAGAAATTGCTTAAGAAGGAAGAATTGTACGCCAGTTCTCAAGTGTGAATTCTGGAATCTAGGGTCATTCCTCGGTCACGTGATTGACTGTCGAGGTATTCACGTTGACCCTGCCAAGATTGAATCTATCAAACATTGGGCATCTCCTAAAAACACCAACAGAGATTCGCTAATTTTTTGGCCTTGCCGGCTATTATAGAAGATTTATCGAAGGGTTTTCAAAGATCGCCAAGTCAATGACCAAACTAACCCAGAAAGGTGTCAAGTTTGATTAGGGCGATAAACAAGAGCAGCTTTCACTGGTGAACAGAGCTGGCAGTGCCACCAATCTTGGCCTTACCAGAGGGTAAGCGAGATTTCATCGCATACTTGTTGCGATGCTTCAAAGAAGGGTTTGGGGCGTTGTGTTAATGCAAAGAGAAAAGGTGATTTTTATTGCATCAAGCCCAGTAACAATTCATAGAAAAGACTACGCGGGAGACTCATGATTTAGAACTTGGGGGTTGTGTGTTTGCTCTAAGATTTAGAGGAACTATTCTGTATGGCAACCAAGTGCCCGGTGTTCACTGATCATTAAAGTTTACAACACATTCTTGATCAGAGGAATTTAATATGAGGGTAACATCGCTGGTTAGGTTACAGGAGTGATTGACAATTGTGAAATTTGTTATAACCTAGGGAAGGCGTATGTTGTTTGCTGATGCTCTGATGAGGATGGAAACGGAGTAACACTAAGGTCGGGCCTTAGTAATGGACTATTGCTTGGATCTTCCTAAACAATCTTGGAAGCTCAGATTGAAGCACGAAAGCGTGAGAAAAATCAAGAAGGAGGATGTTGGAGGTATGTTGGTGAGAATTCAAAGATCCTTAGAAACTTAGATTGGAAAATTTGAAACCACTTGCGGATGGAAACTCTGTGCTTATAAAAAAATTGGCAGGAGTTGGTTCATGTTATGGCGACTTAAGGACTGTGTTCATGCCACGAGTCCACAAGTCTAAATACTCTTTTAAATCCGGTCTGAAAAGATTGTACCAGGATATGATGAAACTATACTGGTGGCCCAGTATGAAATCCAACATCGCCACCTATGGTAGAATATGTTTGACCCATGATAAGGTCAAGGGCACGCCCCGAACATCATAGCCATCGGGTTTGTTTAGTGCAGCACGAGATTACCTCAATGGGGAAATAAAAGTGGTGACAACATCACGGATGGATTTTGTCACAAAGCTTCCTAAGTCTTTCACAAGGTTTTGACTACTTTTGGGTGATCGTTGACATCCGACTTACAATGTCTACCATTTTTATGCAATGAGGGAAACGGATCCTATGGATAATGGCAAGAATGTCCTAAAGGTGTAAGTCACGAAGCTTGGATACCTGTTTCAATTATCTTGATCGTGGACACTCGGTCTAGCATCCGAATTTCTAGAGGTCACTAGAAGGCTTTAGGTAAAGTTGGGTATGAGTACTGCATATTCATCCGGCAAAACCGACGGTCAACAAAGCGAGAGAACCATCCAAACTCTCGAGGATATGCTACGTGCTTGCGTAATCGACTTGGGAAATGGTTGGGTTAAACATTTGCCATTAGTTGAGTTTTCATACAATAACAGTTATCATGCTAGCATTAAGGCTGCACCGTTTAAAGCACTTTATGGCTCGAAAGTGTCAGTTTTAACCAGTGTGTTGGGCCGAGGTTAGACAAGTTCAACTCACTGGTCCAGAATTAGTGCAAGAAACAATGGAGAGGATCATCCAGATTAAACAAAGGATTCAAACCGCTTGCGATTGACAAAAGAGCTACGTCGACTTAAAGCGTAAACCAATGGAGTTTCAAGTTGGAGATAAAGTTATGCTTAAGGTTTCGCCTTGGAAAGGGGTCGTACGTTTTGGCAAACGGGGGAAGTTAAACCCCAGATATGTCAGACCTTTCAAGGTGTTGAAAAGGTTGGAGCCGTTGCTTACAAGCTTGAGATTCCTCAAGAGTGAGCAGGGTCCATAATGCGTTTATGTATCCAACTTGAAGAAATGTGTATTATGACGATCCATTAGTCGTTCCGTTACCCGTTGGAAGGACTCCAATGGTCGGACAAGCTTCATTTTGTTGAGAGCTATAGAAATCATGGGATCATGAAGTCAACAAGTGAGGCGAAGTCGGTGTCTCAATTGTCAAGGTTCGATGGAAACTCTAGGCAGGTCCTGGTTTACGTGTCAGGGGAACGTGAAGATCAATTCAGAAGAAAATATCCACACCTCTTCACCAAGACCCGCACATTCATCATGTGCCGTGTTTATTTTTTTTACATAAGCCTGAGGACAAGGCTATTTAATGGGGGGAAGGACTTTTAACACCTCGTTTTTTAGTTCATTGTATGGCGTATGTTATTCACAAATTACTTTTAGGGTTTTACACGGTTGCTCTTAAATCGTAATCGTTAAGCTAAACTCGCGTAACACTAAAAAATGATCTTTCGATATAACACGGGATTAATGATTAAACGTTTACATCAAGCAAGTGTTAAATGATTATTATAAGGATAATTATCAACTTTGTTCATCTTATTTTTATTGGTTACGTAAAATGCTTACGTTTCGCGATAAAATGCGTTTCGGCATTACGGAAGCACAAAACCTAATACGCTTGACACGAATACCCAGATTATACCCAATACACAAAATAAGCAAATATACATTCCACATTATGTGTATGTGGCCGGATTTCAAGTGATAGGACCAAGTAATATCTTGTTTGCATGACTACTCTCCATAATATCTAGATATTATGAATATCAAGGGAACAAAGCCTTACACCTTCACATGCACTTGACCAATTGCCCTAGGAACCTTCCTTGAGTCCTTGGTCAAGTATATAATGCCTAAGCTAGCAAGTAAACACACATCTTCCATTTTCCAAAGTGTAAACAAGAAAAATCTCTCCCTTTCTCTCTTACAATAGCCACGGCTCAAAACTCATAACATACACAATCCATAGCTTGATTTTCTTTCACCATATTAGTGTTTATACATCATACTTAAGGTATTCTAAGAAGAATTGAAGGGTTGGTTAAGCTTTGAAGAGGTTTTAACAAGATATTGCAAGATTAGGGTTTTGGTTGAAATTAGGGTTTTCACCTTATATTTTCAAGCCAAGGTTGTTAATCACAAGGGTGTGATTGGTTTTCTTTTCTCTACTCATCCACACAAGGTTATATATAAAGCTTAATCATTTCATAACTAAGATTTTATGTGTTCATATGTTATATTTAGCTAAATCACCATTTAGGGTACTTTTGAATATGTAAAATGGATATTTACTTATGATTAATGTTTTATGAACTTATTTACATGTCACATGGATGCTAATATGATGTTAAAAGGGATGTATAAGTGTTTTAACATGTTGTTTAAGTATAAACATGTATATGTACAAATTAGGGTTTCTAATGTTAACTTATGAGTTACAAGTGAAAATGGTAGTTAAACTTGTTATCTTGAACACACTTGAGTAAAGCATGATCTAATGGACTTTATATATGTAAAACATAAGATAGAAATGTTGTGAAGTAGTTGTAATAAGGTTTGATGAAGCTTAATGGTACCAAAATCAAGCTTAAAAAACATGTCAAAATCCATAAAACCTCAAACTTCTGTTTTGATTCGAATTTGGAAGCAATCCAATATTAGGTTTTTATAAATATAGTACATCTCATGAGGATTCCAAACTGTAAGAAACATCGGATAAATCGGATTTAATAACGAAGAAGATAGCTTAGTTAAAGTTTACGAACGCTAAATACTTTATAAACAAATTTTATAAAGTTTTTCTAGTTCATGATAGTAACTTATGCTTTGTATACTTCCATAATATGATAAACTTTCAAATACGAGGAACGTGTTCGAAGGATCGCTAAAACGGAGCATATTAACGAATTAGATACGACATTGTACGAGTTTTGCGTTAATTGGGTGTATTCTGTAATGAACAGTAAAAAACACTATTCACAACAAGAATCTCGGAAACTTAAAAATGCAATATTATGGATCACTCGTTCTTAATTTCGAAGTCGAGGGGCGTTAGAAACGCGGAGAAACGGACTTGAATAAGACAAAGTTATGTCATTTTTGCTAAAGGCGTAATTATAAACATTTTTACTTTATAAATACGATTTCACTCAATCGATTTTGACGGTTGATATTGCTGATTATAGAGTTTATTGTTATTAGGTCTTGAGTGCTTGTATACT
Source organism: Tanacetum coccineum (assembly GCA_026074375.1). Classification (NCBI taxonomy): domain Eukaryota; kingdom Viridiplantae; phylum Streptophyta; class Magnoliopsida; order Asterales; family Asteraceae; genus Tanacetum; species Tanacetum coccineum. Next base: position 18,889 of record BQNB010060173.1, read on the forward strand.
AGGGATTTCATAATGAGGATTCTTTGGAGGGCGTATTGACGACAGTTGTTGGATATTTTACAGTTTTAAAGTGTCCTAATCATCGTACTTCCATGTCATGACATTTAAGTATGACGTTAGCCCGAACGATAGTACGATGATAACTATATAGGATTATATATGGTTATTGTTAGACAACGTACTTGATTCTGATTTGACTTTAATATCTAGTGTTGCATTAGGTGCGTTTGCATGACGCGTTCTTTACTTGGGATATTTTTTATCGTTCTACTCTCTCAAGGTGAGTTCATAGCCCCAGTTTTACAATAATGATTTACATGTTTTTTGGGTGAGAAACATTGCATGTTTTACAAATTGGACGCAAGTGTTACATTTTATAATGATTAAGTGTTTTGCATAAAGTAGCGATAACCCTAATATGCCCATGAATCTATGAATTGTTTTAATTCATGGTTTGGAGCTTGAGTGATGTGATTATAGATAGATCTATTTGGGATTGACCTCCCCGTTCAGGGTGACTGCTATAACTGGAACACGAACGGATATCATGTCAGATTCTGGGGGATGTTCGGGTTGAACATCATCACGGGCAAGTGTAGAATATTTATATACTGTATTCAATTATGTCGAGCTTCTGGTGTCTTGAGCTTAGGAAAACGTAATTATGATTTTGTGATATCTGCAGCTGTTACATTATCAAGGGGAAAGTCTTGCGGTCCTGCATATACTTTACATAACTATGAAATTCACCAACTTTTATGTTCACGTTTTAAATGCACTGTTTTTTAGCGAGGTCATTAGCACGAGTGCGAAGGATTTACATTGGTGGTTATATTTTGAAGTCATGCATTATAATATTTAGTCGCATTACATTTTGTATATCTGTTTTATGGGTCTTGGAAATCTTTGTAATAATAAACAAGTAAATGCCGTAAAGCTTCGGGCTTTTGTAACACATACTTTATTAAATCCAATGTATCAGTTTTAAACGACTTTTTGGTCGTTCTTATATTATCTTGTGTTATTGATCTGAGAAGTAACACGCCCCGGACCCTTATTCCGCTGTGACCCAATTTGGGGGTGTTACAAAATAAGTGCTTTAACAGAAAATATCCTTAAGGAATACAATTTTATAAACTTCTAAAGGCTACTTGAGGACAAGTAGGATTTAAGTGGGGGTATATTTAATGACATCAAATAGCGTCTATTTTATAGCATCATTTATCCTACGATATTAACCCAATTTGTATAGTTATTGCAAAGAATTGTTAATAATCGTTATAGTTGTGATGCAGTTTAGTTAATTAGGGGAGTTTAATTGGTGAAACTTCGCAAACGGCGCGCATTCTGGAGCTTAAATGAAGATATTTTGAAGATTGCTATTTCTGAAGACTAATACGCCGTATCCATCAAGGAAGATACAGAGTATCCGTACCTGCACTCACCAAAGACAACAAAAGGAATGAAGATCAATACGTCGTATCCAGAGGACTCAATACGCCGTATTCAAGATATGGAATCAATATAATATTCTGGAAGATATCAAACGTGGTCCCTACTCCAAATGTGAAAAAACTAGAAGGGGGGGCGGGGATTGAATAGTTTTTCTAAATTTTTAGCCTATAAAAAATTTATAAAATGCTTTGTTTGAAACGTTTTGGTGAAGTTATCTAGATGTTGGTATTTGATAGATAAGAAGTAAGAAATGTAAAAGAAAAGAGAAAGTGAAAGATGTCACCGGGACACAAGTATTTATAGTGGTTCGGCTATAAGGACACATTCCTTGCCCTACTCCACTCCCCGAGTCACCTACTCGAGAGTTTGTTAAACACTAGTCACTAACCTCCTTTCACTTGGCGGAGAAGCCTTCACAACGATGGTACACTTCTATAGATTACAAAGATGATTACTGAAATTTCTCACACACGAGAATCGATAATAACACAACTATACTTGATATACAAGAAACACTACTACAATAAATCATAGGAGTTTGATCACTTAGATGAGGTAAGAAGAGTCAAGATCAAGGCACTTTTGAGGCGTGCTTGAAACTTTTGCGTATTTAGCAATTCCTTTCTTGAAGAGAATTACCCACATAAGATTTAGAAGAAGATGCTAGAAAAGAAAGAGATCAGTTGATTAGAGAAAAGATTGTATGAGAAAGGTGTGTCAAAACATGAGAAATGGCTTGGTATTTATAGCCAACAATTTTACTGTAGACTGGTTCTACCATTATTGTTTACAAATGGCACCGGCTTACAAATCTAAGGGCACCGGTAAACAGTAACAAAATCTAAATTTTGATTTGCAAAATCTTGAAAGATCTTATGTAATCTTATGAGATTTTCCTTGGATTTGCTGCATTTGAATATATACAAAATGAAATAATTAAATTAAAAGGTGTAACTTTATTTTGTGTAAAGTTAGGGTTTTAAAAGATTTGTATACTTTTTCAAGTTACATGTTTTTCTAAAAAGATGGAAGATAGTAAAGAGATCATGTTTTGAGATGATAAGAGGTTTGAGAAGAATGGTTAAGAATAATGAATATGGTTTGTCATTAATAAAACCTTAGTTTAAGTTGATTCTAAAAAATGTTTTGTTTTAACCGGTTTATTTGTATTAACAATCTCCCCCCTTTGTTGATGACAAAACATATTAGGTTAAATGAATTATTAGATTTGTATCTAGATTTGGCACTTTCTTTCTCCCCCTTTTTGTCGAAACAAAAACGGAGTATAAATGTATGAAAAATGTAGAGATTTTATCAAGATGGAAAGCTCCCCCTTGATGAGTGTTACAAAACAAATATGTTAGAAACAATGAAAAGTTAGAGGTCCAAAAAGTAGAGAAGCCTACTATAGAACCGGGTAGCCGGTGCTATTTAATAAAGGGCATCGGATAGTTATACATGGGCACCGGCTGACTTAAAAAGTCAAAAATCACAAATTTTACACATAATCCAAGACCTAGACGAAGAAGATTAAAGGGTTCTCTTTTGAGGGGTTTGGTTAGAATTTTAGCAATATTGTCTTTAGACGCAACCTTTTCGATGGAGATATTACCTTTTTGAACATTATCTCAGAGAAAGTAGTGACGAATTTCTATATGTTTAGTGCGAGAGTGAAGAACGGGATTTTTGCTTAAGTCTATGGCTCCTTTATTGTCATAAAGGACAGGTACATCATTTAACTTAACTTTATAATCTACTAGTGCTTGTTTCATCCATAAGGCTTGTTGACAAGCTTTTCCGGTGGACACGTATTTGGCTTCGGTGGTTGAGACAGCTAAGGCGGTTTGTTTCTTAGACATCCATGAGGTAAGACAACAACCTACGAAAGTACATACACCACTAGTGCTTTTTCGGTCGACATAGTCTCCTGTGTGGTCAGAATTAGCATAGACAATGGTCTCAAGACCGGTTCCTTTAGGATACCATAAGCCTAGATGGGAAGTACCTTTAATGTAACAGAAGATTTGTTTTACGGCTTCTAGGTGAGAGGTTTTAGGAGCTTCTTGAAAACGAGCGCAAAGACATACACTAAACATGATATCTGGGCGACTGGCGGTTAGATAGAGTAAATTACCAATCATACCATGATATTTAGTGTCGTCGATGGGTTTTCCTTCTTCATTACGAGTGAGTTTGGTTTCGGAGGACATAGGAGTTTTGATTGGTTTGGCGGTTTCTAGACCAAATTTCTTTAACATTTCTTTCACATATTTAGATTGGTTGAAGAAGATTCTATCTTCGAGTTGTTTGATTTTCAAACCAAGGAAGAAATTCAATTCACCCATCATGCTCATTTCAAACTCATCATGCATGATTTTGGAGAAATCATCGCATAGGTCTTGACAAGTTGATCTGAAGATGATGTCGTCCACATAGATTTGGACAATGATGATATGTGAATCCTTTTTCTTAGTAAATAAGGTGTTATCTACTAGGTCCATGGTGTACTTATGATCAAGAAGAAAGGCTTTGAGATGATCATACCAAGCTTTGGGTGCTTGTTTGAGACTGTAGAGGATACTAATCTACAGTGCTTGTTTCACACATCCAGAAGGCGTTTGTTGACAACTAACATACTCCAACTTTTCTTTTCTTCTTCCGGATGGACAACACGTATTGGCTTTCGGTGGTTGAGAACAATAAAAAAACAAAAAAAAAAAAAAAGCTAAAAAGCTAAGCGTTTGTTTCTGTCTCTTCTTTTAGAACATCCATATATCGGAGGTAAAGACAACATCCTAAAAAAGAAACTAAACAACAACCGACGAAAAGTACACATACCCCAAAAGTCAAAAAAACACCAACACGCACTTAGTGCTTTTTTTTTTTTTTTTTTTTTTTTATCTTTTTTTTTTTCTTACGATCGACTAAAATAAAGTCCCTCCTGTCGGGGTCAAAAATTAGGCATTAAAAGAGACAATAGGTCTCAAGACCCAGAAAATCAAGAAGACCCAGAAAAACCGTTCTTTAAGGATAAAAACCATAAGCCCATTAAAGCCTAATGGAAGCTACCCCATTAATGTAGACCAGAAGGATTTTTGTTTTTATACTAAATAAATAAAATAATAAAAAATATAAATAAAAAATATTAAAAAATAGAAAAAAATTAATAACATAAACGAAAAAATAACGATTTAAAATTTAAAATAAAAAAAACAAAAAAAAAAAAAAAAAAAAAAAAAAGTACAAAAACAAAAATTAAAATAATAAAAAAACGTATCAAAACAAACGGCGTCAGGTATAGAGTTTTTTTTTTTAAATTAATTATATTTTAAGAAGCTTTCTTGAAAAAACGGAGCAAGGAGCGCAGAAAAAGACAATACACTAAAAACAGATACTGGGCTGGGCGACGGAGCATCAATGTGCAAGAATCAAAGAGCACTTTTAAAATCTGGGCGAAAGCTAAAAAACTGGGCACAAGTCGTTAAGAAAATATAGATAAAATTAATATTATATATATCAAAATATTAACAATAAAATACTCCTAAATACCGCAACTTCACATATAAATTACATACAAACCCTGATAATTTTTTTTATTAAGAGGGGCTAGGAGGAGGAGTGGAGTTTTAGGGGGTGTCGCAGACTCGGGAGCAATGGGGTGTTTTTTTCCTTTCTTCATTACGAGTCAGTTTGGTTTCAGGGTTACGGACATAGGAGTTTTGATTTGGTTTGTGGTGGGTAGGTTGTGCTGGGGTTTTTGGTTGGGGTGGTCGGTTTCATCCCTCTAGTCTTACACCTTCTCATTTTTTCTACCCTTACTCTTCTCCCCTAACCCAAATTTTTCTTTAAAAAAACATTAAAAATAAATCTTTAAAAATTTTTATAAAATTTCTTTAAAATAAAAATAAAATAAAAAAAATAAATTATTAAAAAAAAAAAATAAAAAAAAAACATAAAATAAAAATTGAAAAAAACAAAATAAACATTTCTAGCATTTCTTTTTTTCCTCATTTTCTTTCACAATATTTAGGATTGGTCTGACAACAAAGAAAGATTTCTAATATCCCTCTTTTCCCTAATCTAATCTAAGCTTTCGAGTTGTTTGATTTTCAAACAACCAAAGGAAGAAATCGTCAATTCCACCGAATTCCAAATTCAAATTCAAACCAACATCCATCATGTATGGCATCCATTGGGCTCATTTCAACTCATCAAACATGAACATGGTCAAAGAACATGAAGGGCATTGATTATGGGTTGGAGAAATCAATACGCATAGTCTTTTTTCTTTTTTAATTGACAAGGCACCAAAGAGAAACACAACGACATACATTGATAACTATTCTTCCTTTTGAACAAAATTTGATTACTGAAGATGATGTCGTTGTCCACATATAGGATTTGTTTGGGGACAAAAGATGAAATGTGGCCAATGTGACACTCAATCCCCATACGCATCATAGAACTCATTCCATTATTTTTTCCACCAATCCTTTTACCTACTAAGACCTTAATTATTATTTTATTATTTATATCCTTTATATCTCCTTAGTAAATAAACACGAGGTGTTATCTACTTACAGAGGGGACTATATCTTACTAAAACTGGAGGGTCCACAATGGTGTACGCTTCTTAATAATGATCAAAAGAAGAAAAGGAGGCTTTTTTTTGATGATCTAAATTGCTGAATATAAGCAATGAAAAAAAAAAAGTATATAAACATAATAAACCAAAGCTTTGGGGTGGTTTCTTGTTTTGAAGAAAGCTTGTAGAGAAGGGCCTTTTTGAGTTTAAACACATGATTAGATTTTTCAAAATCTATAAAACCGGGAGGTTGGGCTACATACACTTCTTCGTTTATAAAGCCATTTAGGAAAGCACTTTTGACATCCATTTGAAAGAGCTTAAAGTCATGAGCACATGCATATGCAAGAAGGATTCTTATAGATTCTAATCTTGCCACAAGGGCATAGGTTTCATCGAAGTCTATTCCTTCTTGTTGATTGTATCCTTGTGCTACAAGTCTTGCTTTATTTCTAGACACGACACCATTTTCATCAAGTTTGTTTTTGAAGACCCATTTTTTACCTCTGACAGTTTGGTTTTTAGGAGGAGTAATAAGACACCATACATCATTGGATTTAAATTGATTAAGTTCTTCTTGCATAGCCATAGTTCAACTTTCATCTTGTATGGCTTCTTTAATGTTTTTGGTTCTTCTCTCAACTAACTACTCTTCTTTCTCACACTATCTTCTCTCTCTTTCACTCTCTAACTCTATCTACTATCTACTACTGTCTATTCTTCTAAGATTTCTAAATTCTACTAAACTAACCTCTACTCTACCTAAAATTCTTAATAACTACTACTCAACATCTCTATCTCTCTACTACAAAACTCTAAACTCTAAATTCTACTAAACTAAAACTATCTTTCGACGAGGAGACAAAACAAAAGAAGTTGCTTTGATTTTGAACTTGAGATCTTAAAGTCCTTTGATTTAGGTTTCCTATGACGGTTTCTAATGGATGGTCTTTAGATTCTTTGATATTTGAGATTTGTTTATTTAATGGTTCATTTTCCTTGCCGTTTAAGTCTTTATTTTGGTTTTCTATAATGTCAACTTCTAGTAGGTCATCATCTATTAAAGGAGGTGAACTAGGAGGAGGAGTTTCATCGAACTTCACATTGAGAGATTCTTTGACTTTCATGGTTTCTTTATTTAAAACTACATATGCTTTACTATTAGGTGAATATCCTAAGAAAATACCTCGTTGATTTTTGGTAGAATGTGGTAAAGTCTCTTTGGTGTTTAGAATAAAACAATTTTACTACCAAAACTTTGAGAGTATTCTAAGTTGGGTAGTCTACCTTTGAAAAGCTATAAAGGGAGTTTTTCTGAGAAAGGTCTAAATAAATCCTATTATAAAGAAATGTAGGTGGAGGTGTCTATTGGCATTGCAACCAAAACTTTTGAGGTAATAGATTGTTTCATTAAGCTAAATGTTCTAGCTCATTTACTTGAAGGTTCAATTCATACGTTCTACTACTGCATTTGATTGTGGAGTACATGGAGCCGAAAAATTATGAGTAATGCCATTAGCATCACAAAAGGCTCCAAATTGTATGTCATTATCAAATTCCTGACCATGATCCTTACGGATTGAAACAATGGGGCACCCTTTTTGGTTTTGAATCATTTTACTTAGGATTTCAAAATGATCAAAAGCTTCATTTTTATGTTTTAAAAATCTTGTCTAAGTGTATCTTGAATAGTCGTCAACAATGACCAAAGTGTAGAAGTTACATCCATAGCTTTGGACGGCCGACGAACTAAACAAGTCCATATGCAAAAGTTCTAAACATTTAGAAGTAGAAACCATGTTTTTAGCCTTATGGCTTTCATGTACTTGTTTTCTAACGTTGCAGGCATCGCAAAAATGTTTTTTAAAGGTTAGTTTTGGTAAGTTTCTGACAAGCTCTTTAGATGATAACGATTGTACAAGTCGCATATTGGCATGACCAAATCTTCGATGCCATAAGGTCGAAGGTCATCTATAGAGGTTAGACAAAGGGCGTCTTTAGATGAGTTCCCCATTTTCATAATGTAGAGGCCATTTTTCCTAATTCCTTTTCCTAAGGTTATGCCATTTTTAATTATTTTGCTACCAGTTTCACTAAATAGTACATTGCACTTTTTATCGCAAATTTGACCTATGCTAAGAAGATTAAAGCTAAGATTTTCTACGTGGCTAACATCATTGATGGAGAGAGAGTTATGAGAGATTGTACCTTTGTCGATGATCTTGCTTTTATTGTTACTACCAAACAATATGTTACCTCCATCAAAAGGTTTATAGGATGAGAAGAGATCTTTGTTTCTCGTCGTATGTCTAGTACAACCGCTATCTTGAATCCATTCATCTGGGTCAAGTTTAACCTTTTGTCGTACCTAGATACATAAAACAACTCAAGCATTTGGTCCCTAATATCTCATGGGTCCATTAGTGTTATGCAAACCGTTTGATTGTCCATGTATGGAAACGGTTGAAAAGGACTCCATTGATTATACATAGGAGGTTGAAATTGTTGTTCATGTTGTGTTCCATAGTTCCAAACTACTTGGCGATAATCACTTTTGGGGTATAGACTACTAGGTCTCCTATGGGTCATTTTAGGGGGCATTTAGATTTTACTTTTTCCATGTCCTTGATCAAGTTTTAGAATTGGTGGTTTTTTATTTCCTTTTGGTGCTCCTAAGATAGACTTTCTGGTAATTAGAACGGAGTCATTTTGTTTAACTACGTTGGTTTCTAAGTCTTCTCTTTTTTCTGCATTGTCATCAGACAGCCGGTGTTGTTCGTGTGAACAAGCCGGTGCTGTTTGTGAAGGGCACCGGCAAGCCGGTTCTACAGAGAGTTGTTTATGATGATCTCCTAGATTTTTGATCTTAGTGTTTTTAGGGGAAGCTATAGTCTCGGTGTATCCTAATCCACACTTGTCTTTTTATGGTTTTTGCATTTCGACCATTTTTTGTAAAGACGAACTACTATGCTCAAAGCTAGCTAGTTTTAGTTTTAGAGAATTAACTTCTAGTCTAAGTTCATCACAAGCATCACAATTGCTACTAGTTCCTTTACCTTTCTCTAATATGTCTAGCTTGGTTTTAAGTTTGTTAATAATCTTTTTGAGTGATTCATTTTTAGCCTGTAGACGTTTGTTTTTGTTAATTATCCTAAGACTAATTTGACCAAGCTTGTCATACTCATTCTCCCTAGATTCATTATCTAAAGATGAACTACTATAGTAAAGATTATCAGATAGTACCTCATGAGTGACCCATGAGACAAATTTCTTCTTTCTTTGAGTCATCTCCACTATCGCTCCAACTTCCGACGATGAATGCTTTTTGTTCACCAGAATAGTTTTTAGAGCAATCGCTAATGAAGTGATTTGGATCACCACACTTGAAACATCTTCGATCTTCCCTTTTCTCTTCCTTGACTTTTCGGAAGTACTTTTTGTCGTCATAAGGTTGTCGGACAAATTTGCCTCTTCTTCTAAAGAATTTCTTGAAATCCTTTATTGCCATTGCATATTCCTCATCATTTCTATCCGACGAAGATGTATCGTCATCACTCAAGACTTGTTTTGCTTTTAGTGCGAGAGACTTGTACTTTTCTTTCTTGTTCTTTACAATCTCCAAGTCCTTCTCAAGAACTACCTCATAGACTTTAAGGTTGCCAACAAGTTCGTCTAGAGATAGCTTTGACAAGTCCTTGGATTCTTCTATCGCTGTTACCTTTGGTTGCCATTTTGATGGAAGAGCCCTCAAGAATTTCCTGACATGGTTACGACTTGAAAAAGATTCATCAAGTTCTTTAAGAGAAGTAATGATGGTATTAAATCTAGAAAAGGCACAATCAATGATTTCATCATCGGCAATTGAAAACTCTTCATATTTTTTAACAAAGAGGTCTATTTTGTTATCTTTAACAAGTTTGTTGCCTTGATGAGTAGTTATTAAAGAATCCCAAACATTTTGAGCCGTATCACACATGAAAATTCTTTCATATTTCTTTTTAGGCAAAGCATACCATTTTAGCTTCATCATTTTTGGAAAGCATTTTCTTTTGATTTTCATCAAGCTTTTCATATGGTGTAACTACATCCTTGCCATCCTTGTCTTTGGTGGTAGGTTTGTAGTTACCATGAGCAATGATATACCAAAGATCAACATCCTTAGACTTCACGTAAGTTTCAAAATGGTTTTTCCAATAAATAAAACAATTTGCCTCAAAGAGAGGTGGTCGTTGCATAGATTGACCTTCTTTGTAGTTTTCCAAATCCATAATCGTTTAAAGATTAAAATACAATTTATTTTAAAACTTTGGTAACCTAGCTCTTGATGCCAATTGTGGAAAACTAGAAGGGGGGTTGAATAGTTTTCTAAATTTTTAGCCTATAAAAAATTTATAAAATGCTTTGATTGAAATATTTTTGTGAAGTGATCTAGATGTTGGTATTTGATAGATAAGAAGTAAGAAATATAAAAGAAAAGAGAAAGAGAAAGATATCACAGGGACACAAGTATTTATAGTGGTTCGGCTACAAGGACACCTTCCTTGCCTTACTCCACTCCCCGAGTTATCTACTCAAGAGTTTGTTAAACACTAGTCACCAACCTCCTTTCACTTGGCGGAGAAGCCTTCACAACGATGGTACACTTCTACAGATTACAAAGATGATTACCGAAATTTCTCACACACGAGAATCGATAATAACACAACTATACTTGATATACAACAAACAATACTGCAATAAATCATAGGAGTTTGATCTCTTGGATGAGGTAAGAAGAGTCAAGATCAAGGCACTTTTGAGGCGTGCTTGAAAATTTTGCATATTTAGCAATTCCTTTCTTGAAGAGAATTACCTACACAAGATTTAGAAAAAGATTCTAGAAAAGAAAGAGATCAGTTGATTAGAGAAAAGATTGTATGAGAAAGGTGTGTCAAAACATGAGAAATGGCTTGGTATTTATAGCTAACAATTTTACTGTAGGCCGGTTCTGCCGGTGCTGTTTACAAATGGCATCGGCTTGCAAATCTAAGGCACCAGCAAACAGTAACAAAATTTGAATTTTGATTTGAAAAATCTTGAAAGATCTTATGTAATCTTATGAGATTTTCCTTGGATTTGCTGCATTTGAATATATAAAAAATGAAATAATTAAATTAAAAGGTGTAACTTTATTTTGTGTAAAGTTAGGGTTTTAAAAGATTTGTATACTTTTTCAAGTTACATGTTTTTCTAAAAAGATGGAAGATAGTAAAGAGATCATGTTTTGAGATGATAAGAGGTTTAAGAAGAATGGTTAAGAATAATGAATATTTTTTGTCATTAATAAAACCTTAGTTTAAGTTGATTCTAAAAAACGTTTTGTTTTAACCGGTTTATTTATATTAACAACTACAAATCTTTTTAAGATCTTTTACAATTCTAAACATATACGTATCTTCCTAATCTTCATGCAGCAGTACTAAAACTTTAGTAGTACTAACTTTGATACTCATAGTACTAATTCCTTCTAGTAGTACTAAGTTTCTTCTGGCAGTACTAACTTGTTCTGGCAGTATTAACCCTGTTCTGGCATTATTAACCATGTGAAGATTTATTCCCAACAAGATCTGTAACCTCTAGCTTAAACTCAAGGTCTCAGAATATGGCATTTTCAACTCCTGGCAGTAACAAGAAGATACTGCTTATGTTTAAGTTAGTACTGCTAGCACTATTGTTAGTGCTGCTAGTACTAATGATAATGCTGCTAGCCTCAGTGATGCCACAATCTAGGCTTTCCTGGCTAATCAACCAAATGGATCTTAGCTTGTTCATGAAGATCTAGAGCAAATCCATGAAGAC